>PVJD01001568.1:0-258046 GCA_004026545.1 Mormoops blainvillei | reverse complement strand
TTTTTTTTTTTTTTACAGCAGTTTTAGATCACAGCAAAATTGACTGGAAAATACAGAGATTTCCCATATACCCCTTACCACTTTCCAACACACACAGCCTCTCCTGTATCAAAATCCCCCACCAGAGTGATACATTTGTTACAATCAATGAACCTACATTAATACATCATAATCACCCAAAGTTTATAGTTTATATTACAGTTCACTTGTGGTGATGTATATTCTGTGGGCTTGGGCAAATGTATAATGACATATATCCATGATTGTAGTGTCAGAATATTTTCACTGACCTAAAAATCTGTATAACACCTATTTATCCCACCCCATCCTCCTGCCTGCAACCCCTGGCAACCACTGATCTTTTTTACTGTCTCACAGCTTTGACTCTTCTAGAATGTCATATAATTGGAATCATATAGTATATAGCCTTTTCAGATTGGCTTTTCTCACTTGATAATATACGTTTAAGTTTCCTCCATGTATTTTCATGGCTTCATAGCTCATTTCTTTTTAACATTCAATAATATTCCATTGTCAGGATGTAGCACGATTGATCTATCTTTTCACCTACTGAAGGACACCTTGCTTGCTTCCAGTTTTGGGCATTTTTGAATAAAGCTGCTATAACCATCCTTGCGTAGTAGGTTTTTGAATAGAAAAAAGTTTTCAACTCCTTTGGGTAGAAACCAAGGAGCAGCACTGCTGAATCATATGGTAAGAGTATGCTTAGTTCTGTTAGTTCTGTTAGAAACTGCCCAGCTGTCTTCCAAAGTGGCCGTACCACTTTGCATCCCCACAGCAATGAATGAGAGTTCCTGTTGCTCCGTGTCCTTACTGGCATTTGGTGTTGCCAGTGTTCTGGATTTTGGCCATTCTAACAAGTGTGTAGTGGTGTCTGATTTTTTTTTTATTTGCATTTCCTTGGTGACATATGATGTGGAGCATCTTTTTATATATCTATTTGCATCTTATTTTTTGGCCCATTTTTTAATTGAGTTGTTTGTTTTCTTGTTATTGAGTTTTAAGAGTTTTTTGTATATTTTGGACAGTAATCCTTTATTAGGTATGCCTTTTGCAAACATTTCCCCCCAGTTATGGCCTATATACTCATGCTCTTGATGCCGTCCTTTGCAGAGCAAAAGTTTTTAATTTTAATGAAGTCCAGCTTATCAGTTATTTTTTAAAGTGGGTCATATGTTTGATGTTGTGTCTAAGAAGTCATCACCGACTTCCAGACAAGATGGAGGTGTAAGCAGATATGCTTTACCTTCTCGCACAGCCAAAAGAAGGACAACGACAAGTTTAAAAACAAAAAACAACCAGAACTGCCAGAAGACTGAACTTTATGGAAGTCCGACAACCAAGGAGTTAAAGAAGAAACATTCATCTAGACTGGTAGGAGGGGCGGAGATGGGTAGCCGGGGCAGAAAGGATGCACCACAAGGCAGCAGCTGGTGGACCAGGCGGTCCCACGTTTGCATGCAGATAAGCCAGGAGGAACAACTGGGGAGAGAGACAGACCGTACAACCCAGGATTCCAGCGTGGAGAAAGAACGGCTCAAAACCTCTGGCCGTAAAAACCTATGGACACTGTGGTGGTGGGAGAACTCCCAGCCTCACAGGAGAGTTCATTAGAGGGACCCACAGGGTCCTAGAATGTACACAAACTTATCCACCAGAGAGTCAGCATTAGAAAGGCCCAATTCGCTTGTAGGAAGTAGGGGAACTGACTGAAAGTGGGGTGAGAGCTGAGCAAGCAGCATTGTTCCCTCTCTGGCCCTATATAGCACTACAACATAGCAAAGTGAGTTGCCGTGCCCTGGCAAATACCTAAGGCTCCACATCTTGCAATGTAACAGGTATGCTGAGACAAAGAAATATGGCCCGAATGAAAGAACAGATCAAAACTCCAGAAAAGGAACTAAGTGATGAGGAGATAGCCAACCTATCACATGCAGAGTTCAAAACACTACTAATCAGGATGCTCACAGAAATGATTGAGTACAGCTGCAATATGAAGGAAGAAGTGAAGGCTATGCAAAATGAAATAAAGAAACATATACAGGAAACCAACAGTGAAGGGAAAGAAACTGAGGCTCAGATCGATTTGGAACAGAAGGAAGAAATAAACATTCAACCAGAACAGAATGAAGAAACAAGAATTCAAAAAAATGAGAAGAGTCTTAGGAACCTCTGGAACAACTTTAACCATTCCAACATCCAAATCATAGGGGTGCCAGAAGAAGAAGAGCAAGAAATTGAAAATTTATTTGAAAAAATAATGAAGGAGAACTACCCCAACCTGGCAAAGGAAATAGACTTCCAGGAAGCTCAGAGAGTCCCAAAGAAGTTGGACCCAAGGAAGCACACACTAAGGCACATCATAATGACATTACCCAAGATGAAAGATAAGGAATCTTAAAAGCAGCAAGAGAAAAGGAGACAGTTACCTACAAAGGAGTTCCCATAAGACTATTAGCTGATTTCTCAAAAGAAACCTTACAGGCAAGAAGGGGCTGGAAAGAAGTAATCAAAGTAATGAAAAGCAAGGACCTACACTTAAGATTACTCTATCCAGCAAAGCTGTCACTTAGAATGGAAGGGCAGGTAAAGTGCTTCCCAGATAAGGTCAATTTAAAGGAGTTCATCATCACCAAGCCCTTATTATATGAAATGTTAAAGGGACTTATCTAAGAAAAAGAAGATCATAACTATGAACAGTAAAAGGACAACAAACTCACAACTATCAACAGTTGAAAGTAAAGAAAAATCAAACAAACTAAGCAAAGAACTAAAACAGGAACAGAATCAGAAATAGAGATCACATGGAGGGTTAACAGCGGGAAGGGGAAGAGGGAAGAATGGGAGGGAAGGTGCAGGGAATAATAAGCATAGACAGTAGGTACAACATAGATGGGGTGGTTAAGAATAGTATAGGAAATGGAGAAACCAAAGAACTTATATGTATGATCCACGAATATGAACTAAGTGGGGGAATGCTGGTGGCAGTGGGGGTGCAGGATGGAGGGAATAAAGGAGAGAAAATGGGACAACCGTAATAGCATAATCAAGGAAAAAACTTTTTAAAATGTAAATAAATAAATAAATGTCATCGCCATACTCAAAAGTCACCTAGGTTTTCTCTTGTGTTATTTTCTGGGAGTTTCATAGTTTTGTGTTTTACACTTAAGCCTATGGTCCATTCATCTTTTACTGTTTGATCCTATGCATTTTTATGTAAAGGATAGTTGTCTTTGATGGTGAGAATAGTTTAGCTTCTTTTTTTGCTTTTCAGTACTTTCCAATTTCTCTATAATAAACAAATGTAAAATTAATATGGTTATGAATTTTAATAGAAAATTAATATATTATGAAACACACATCTCTGGCATTTGGTATTTTTAACCTCTGGTTGCTCAACACCCTTTGGTGCCATCTGAGGCATGTTTAACAGGGTTTCTTTAGGATATGGACACAATTGAAAACAAATAAAAGTCAAATCTAAGGTGAGAGCCACAGCTATTCAGTTGAAGGGTTGTGTCCCCCTATCCCGTCTCCTTTGTATATAACTAGGAGTTCCCACCATTACTCTGCTAATCCTAGCTTCCTCCCAAGCACCCAGGACATGACTGCATGGGCAGACTCCAAGGGAATGCTTATTCTTCCCCTGCTAGGATTGGTCCCATTTCAAGCCTCCCTCCCACCCCCCTGAATAATACTATAGATGCTCTTAGTCCATTGGAGTCCATCTGGAGGAGATGTTTCTTCTCCTGTGCTTAGGGAGACAGAAGAAAGGAAATAGCACATAGCCAGACTGTGATTGCTGAGAGTAGGAGACTTAAAATTCTTAAATAAGAAGCCCTTGTTCTGAATTTATCCAGAGAAAGTCTTCATGTTTGTACACAAGATTAAACTGTAAGAATGAACAGTAGGAAGTTGGTTTGATAAATTACGGTACATACTTATAATGTACTAGGCAATCACTAAAAATAATGATACAAAAGAAAATTTAAGAAGATAGAAAATATTGCATTATATTAAGAAAAAAAGACAAGTTGATTCCATTTTACATTTTAACATAAAGGTGGAGCACCGAGGATTTTTTAGGGCAGTAAAACTATTCCATATGATATTATAATGTTAATACAGGTCATTATACATTTGTCAAAAACACATAGAATGTACAATACCAAGGGTGAACTTTAATGTCACATTTAATTTGGATGATAATGATGTGTCTGTGTAAGTTCATCAGTGGTAACAAGTGTCGTACTCTGGTGTGGCGTGTTGACAGCTGGGGGAGGTTGACTATGTGCAAGGGATATAGAGGAAATCTCTATACTTTCTGTTTAATTTGCTGTGAGGATAAAATTAGTCTAAAAATAGTTTATTTAAATTGAAAAAAGAAAATAAATAACATTCTGTGCCCCAAAGTATTAGGCATGATAATATCTGGTATTTAGATTAAGGGTGATTTGTTCATATATGTACTTTTCTATATTTTCCAAATTGTTAACAATGGACATTTATTATTTTTATAATCAGAAAAAAATACAGTTTTCAAAATGAAGTCCTGGCTGTAGGTCTTTCAACGCAAGTGTTTAGCGCTGACACCCTGCTTTCTTTCCTCTTCCTGGAAGGGCCACCTGAGTGAGGGGTACGGACAGCTTTGCAGCATCTACCTCAAACTGCTGAGAACGAAGATGGAATACCACACCAAAGTGAGTGCCAACAATTCTGCTCTCCACCGACCCCCCCACCCCAGTCTCCTCAGCACCTTGAGGCCTTAATTGTCATGTCTTTCAGGTAATAAGATAGCCTGGCTTCTCAGGGAGTATTTATACCACCTCCTAGCTGTGTGAGAGGAAACATTTTATAGGGCAGCCATGGTCAGGCCCTGGGAACTGACCATGGGGGTTGGCCTGCCATCCCTCTCCATGGAGGCTCAGGCCCAGCCAGGGCTTCCTCACAGCCTAGTGAAGTTCCCTAAGGGAACAAGGGGGAAGGGCGTGGCATTTTTAAAAGTCTGGCCTCAGAGGTCACAGGCATTCCTTCCACTGTCCTATATTGCCTGAGGCAGTCAGAGAGGTCCCTAGATTCAAAGAGAGGGGACAAATATCCCACCATTCAAGGGAGCAATGTCAAAGTCACGTTGTAAAGAGAGCATTTTGAATGGGATACATTATGGCAGCAATCTTTGGAAAAATAGAGTCTGCCACAGTCCATCCTCTGGCCCCACAGTTCACAGCCCTCCCTCCCTTCTGTGGAATACACTCGCCCCTCCCCCAGACCTGTCTGCCCAGGGCGGGTAGAGGGGAGGGGCCAATGAAGAAGGGTGGAGTCTGCATTCTAGGCTGAGGAATCATCTGGAGACATAGAGCCTGAGGCCCAGGACACCCTGGTATTTGTGTGGAACCAACAGTAGATCGATGTTAGTTTACAGAGCAGGTAGAGTGGAGAGCAGCATGGGACTGAGTGGGACCATCCCAGTAACAGAGCGTGGAGGGTGGAAGATGGTGAGAGCCAGTTAGGACACTTACCTGTGGGACAGACAAATGACGGAACTTCCTGAAGACTAGCAAGAAAGAGAGGAGAGAGGGGGCAGTAGCTAGATGGTGATATGGAACCAGGGGAAGCTCTGGGGCAACAGAAAGAGGGGCAGGGGCATAGGGAGGTTGAGTGGGTCTCCGGGAGCCCTGGACTGTGGGCTCCAAGAAGACAGAGGACAGGTGTGTGCGTCTCTTTGTGCCCCGTGTCTGACCCAGCAGCTAGCCTGGAACAGGTGCTCAATCAGGATTTGTTGGACGAGTGAGAGAATGAACCAGAACCCAGATCGGGTCAAATCGACACAGGAAGGGCTGATCTTGAGTCAGGAAAGAGGCAGCCCTTCTCTGTTTAAACTGGAGGAATGGAAGCACAGCTGAGTACAG
Organism: Mormoops blainvillei; assembly: GCA_004026545.1. Taxonomy (NCBI): domain Eukaryota; kingdom Metazoa; phylum Chordata; class Mammalia; order Chiroptera; family Mormoopidae; genus Mormoops; species Mormoops blainvillei. Next base: position 252,116 of record PVJD01001568.1, on the reverse strand, counting down.
TCGAAGCAGGGAAAGGAGTGGGAGGCAGGGAGCTGAGGGAGTTGCCAAAGATGTAAGAAGGAAGACATCCTTCTTCCTGTACCCCAAGGGATATAGAGGGCCTTGGGGCAGTTGCTCTTGTTGGGCTCCAGGTTTGAAAGCCGGACAGTCACTGATAGAAAGGGGAACCGTCCAGGCAGTAGCAGAGACTGTTAACGGGGCACTAAGGCTAGAGAGCATGATCTAATAGTGACCCCAGCTGTGAGGTCTTCTCCAGGGACATTTGGCAGCCAGTCCTAGGCACAGAAAGTGTGACAAAAATCCAGGCTCACCAGTTTAACAGGTGGAAGGACAGGCAATAAGAAAGGCGAGGACCGGGGAGAAGGGGCCAGATCACCACAATTTTTAGACTGGGTAAGAAAGTAAGGACAGCCAGAAGGGAGCGATGAAGGAACCGACAGTCCCTGAGACCAGAGCTGGCGGTGGGCCCGAGGGTAGGAGAGGACTGCGAGGGCCAAGGGTGGCATGCTGTAGCCAGAGTGAGGTGCCGGGGCGAGGGTGCCTATCTTCAGAGCCTAAAGTATTCTCACACTGGAATTCAGAACCCCCCTTGCTGGACTGACCATCCACCTCCCTGTGCCCCCTCCACCTTTCCCTTGGCCTTGTGTTCCATCCACTCCAGACAAACCGCACTGAGGAGGAGGTAATGGTATTGATGATACAAAAATAACATCTCCTGACTTTGGGGGTGCGCGATATAATATTTTCCTACCTTCAAGTTTATTTAACTAATTATGTTTTGCTGGAGCTAATATGAGAGTGGGGTTGCCTTCCCTGAACCCACAACGGCAGCTTTGGGAAATGGCCAAAGGACAGTGGGAAGCCTGGCTAGAAATCAGGAGGTGCCGGGCATAACAAATGCTGCACTGCTCGCATCTTGTGGACGGTTGGGGGCAGGCTGTTCTCAGACTCTGGGCCTCATGGCAGCACAGGAGAGCGTCCCGGGACACACAGATCGTTAGCGGGGACCTTCTTCTGGCTCCCAGGGATGGGATGGAGGCCTTGCCTCCGATAATGGGTAATGGATATTCTCTGCCACAGCCAAGGGGCTTGTGTTTGTGTGTGAGGTTGTGTGCCCTAACACCATTACCTGGGAAGAGTGCAGGCACGCATCGCACACACGCGGGCCACGCAAGCAGAGCCGGACCTGCCGCTGCCCGAGCTCAGTGTTGGCGGCTTGCTTGATGTTGCTTGGTCGGGCTGTATAGAGAGTTTGTGGGGTGCCCTGTGCCTTTCTCTGCTTCCCTTCCAGAATCCCAGGTTTCCCGGCAACCTTCAGATGAGTGACCGGCAGCTGGATGAGGCTGGAGAGAGTGATGTTAACAACTTGTAAGTGTCTGTCCTTGTGCTCTGGACCCGGTGGGGAAGAAAGCTTTTGTAGAACCTCTCACTTCCCATTAGGGTCACAGAACTCCTGATGGTAGGGGCTGTGGTGGGGACTAAAGCCCCTGGGTGCCTTGGCCTCGGGGCCACTTACTGCTGGCACCTTATCTAGAGTGCTGCCAGGCTGTCTCACACTCTAGGCTCTACCCTCTGTTCCCCTCCATTCGCCCTACCCAGTGTGGTACCTGCCCCCTCCCTCTGCCACTGTCACTGTTGAATTCACCCTACTTGATCTTCAGATGGCCTCAGTACCCCTTAGTTGGGAGCTAAGAATGGTAGCTGGTGTGTGTGTGTGTGTGTGTGTGCGTGTGTGCACACACGCATGCTCACACGCTCGCATATTGGGGGTGGAAGCAGCAGCACAGTGTGGGGGAAGGGACGGGGAAGCCTTGGCCTCGGGCTGTGAAGTGTAAGTTCTCCTTTCTCTTGGGTTCAGTTTTCAGCTAACAGTGGAAATGTTCGACTACCTGGAGTGCGAACTCAACCTCTTCCAAACTGGTGAGTCCTCCTTCCCATCTGGCCCAGGCTGTCATGGAAATTGCCTGATTCCCAGCCACATTTCCTGTAGGGACCAGCTGAGCCAGTCCCCCTCTCCCTACAAGCTGCACAGCTCAGGCCCAGGAAAATGACGACTGTGGGCTCTCCGTCTCTCATGCAGAAAGGAACTGGAGCACTTTGGCATTTTCAGAGTCGGTGATCTCATATCTGAGCAGCAAGACCACACTCCCCAGCCCACTGGCATCCTCCCTGAAGCCAGGAGCCCAAAGGCAGCTCGGACCTCTTTGACAGCCCATGGACCATGGCCCCAACACTGGCTGGTCCTTCGGCCCAGCCTCGTCTGCTACTCGGCCAGCCTGGCACTCAGGCTGAATTTCTGCAAGAAGGGCTGTTGTCTGCTCTTTGGTTGGTAGCCAGGAAAGAAGCTGGTCGAATGAGTTGTTACCCAAGTCCAGATGAGAAGTCCTAATTCCCTAGTACGGGAGCACTTCGGGGCTCCCTCCTGCTGAGAGCTCTGGTGCTTCTAGGCTGTCAGCCCCTAACACTTCCTGACAAGAGAGTCCGTCGCCAGCACTTCCTCTCCTCAGAAGGAAGCAGCTGCTTCCCTTGTCTCCTGTGCTCTCTCTTCCCCACACTTCCCAGCATGGCTCCCCCTTCTATGCCTGGGGAACAGAACAGCCAGTTTTCTAAGATTCAGGATGTTCTATGACAAGTGTCCAACTCTGAAACCACGTTCTAAACCACAAGTAATTGTGCACGAGCTTGGCGGCTTCAGCATTTGGGCATGTAGGGCCCACTCCTGGGGCTTTGGTTCTCTCTTGAAAGACAGAAACTGTCTCACCATAAATTGCAACTTTTTTCAGCATGTTCAGCTGTGAAGCAAATACTTAAAACTGGCCAGTTATTCCCAGCTGTACTAGACCTGTGGCGGGGCAGCAAATTCCTTGATACTTTGACCAGCCAGTTCGGTGCAGGATGTGGTCAGAGGAACCCCGGAAACAGTTGGAAACTATGGTGTGGGAGAATGAGAATGAGAATGCGCTGCCTACCAACAACCAATTTGAGCAGAATCTTCTACAAAAGTCAGTAGAGAAGTAACAATGAAACACAAAATCCTGTCCCCACTCTAGGGCATTGTCAGCAAGGTAGGGGAAGTGGTACCGAGGCATTTTTTTGTTTTGTTTTTAATGCATTAGAAATGTTTGTGTAAAAGTATACAAACAACTACACATTGTTGTGACAAACTTTCAGTTATTTAGCTTTGGGCAGGAAGGGCCCATGTGGATAAGTCAGAATTCATTGACATTCAGCTTTGGAATGTGCTTAATTTGAATGCAGGTATGAGAGATGTTCTAGAATTTGTCATCCTTGGGAGAATCAGTCTAGAAGTTGCCACTCAGTTGACCCAACCTCTCTTCCTGCAGCTCTGGCTTCCTTTTCAGAGTCTGCCATCACGCCAGTGGCTGGGGAAACAAGGCAAACGTTTCAGCTTTGGGGCTGTCCCTTCCAGCCCCTGACAGACTGTTGGATGGACTAAGAGTAAGCAAAGGTGTGATACCTTTGCTGCCAGGATGTGAGGAGGCTGGAGAATGGGTGTGTAGTACAGGCAAATGCCCCGCCCAAGGTGGCCAGCTCGCTCCCACCACCCATGATATGTGGCTCCGTTTCATCTGCATTGTTCGCTTATATTATTACCACTAGATGCTGAGCACCTCCTCAGAATCAGGAACCGTGCCCTACTCATCTCTGTTCTAGGCCAGAGCCCAGTCTATAGCCAGCACTTGGTAGCAAAGCAGCGGTGAAGAAACAGCAGGAGAACAGAGTCATAAAATGGTGTCCGCATCCAGCTGACTGCCCTGGGATTATCTGGGGGAATTAGCTACTTAGAGTTTTCTAGAGGAGAGCTACCCGGTGTCTTGACTTTCTCATCCCTGAAAAAGCCGATTTGGAATCAAGAGCCCTCATCTACGTCTCCCCTGCTACCTCCCCTGTCCCTACTCACCTGCTGTGGGACGCAACAGTCATGAGGGCTGGTGTGGGTCCCTCCAGCTTCTCAGTCCTGGTCTGTGGCCTTGCAAGGCTCTGACCTATACCCTCAGCAGGGTGCCATAGTTTTCAACTGTGGGAAATGGACCAAGAACGCCTAACATTTGTGCAGCGGTTCTGTGATCCCTGGACCAGTAGCATCAGCATCACCTGAAATCGTTAGAAAAGCACATATGCAGGTCCCATCACCGACACAATGAACCCGGGGCTGAGGCCCACCAATCAGGGTTTTAACAAGGCCCCCAGGTCCGTACTATCCACTATCGCACCCACTAGTTACATGAGACTATTTTAAATTAATTACAGTTAAATAACTTGAAAAAGTCAGGTCCTCAGTTGCACTCGCCGAATTTCAGGCACTCAGTAGCCACATGTGGCCAGCATATTGGACAGCACATCTGGAGCACTTCCACCATCACAGGATTCAGCTGGCCAGTGCTACCTGGCACCTCTGATGTTTGCTGAAGCTTAACCACTGAGCCAGAAAATACAGCTTTTAACTGGCTGCATAGTAGAATCACTTGGGGGGCTTTTGAAACCCACTGGTGCCCCAGTCCTACCCTAGACCGATTGAAATAGAGCAGGGATATGGAAGAGTTGCAGGCAGACATTAGTAGTTTTTAAATTTCCCCAGATGATTCTAAGCAATCTCAAAGCCAAAGTTGAGAACCATTGCACAGCGCTACACACTTTACGCAACATTTTCATTTAACTATTATGAGACCCTTATGAGATGTGCTATTAGAACCATCTGCGTCGTATAGAAGCGCATCTGGAGGCTCAGAGAGGTTGAGTAACTTGTCCACGGTCACGCTGCTCTATCTGTTACCGGGTGCCAGCAGCATTCCTGGAAAGCAGCAGCAGGCCTGGAGATGGAGCCGTCTGTGACTGCCTGCCAGAGTGGAGCCTTCGGAAGCCAGTAGACTTGGGGATGGCCGCCTTGCAGTGACAGCTGCTTTTAATTTGTGTCAAGAAAAGCTGCCTTTTAATTAGAACCATTTGGGATTTTTTCTCAGATGCCAGACTGAGCCGGTTAACAGGGATTAGTGCAGTCAGGGAAGGCTGAGCACAGCAGCTCTGGGCTTTCCTCTGGGGCTCTCCCACTCGCTGAGGGACTGCAGGGAATGTCTTTCGTTGCCGGCCACGGCCACGGTGGAGCCCTGGAGGTGGTGGGCAGCCACCGCAGGCAGGAAATCGGCCCTGGCCACTGGTGTGTGCTGAGGGTCCTCTGCCTGGCATCTAGCTGCTTGGCGTAGGAGAAGGTGCACGGGGCTAATGTGGAGGGGTCGGTCTCGGGAACAACTTGCTGTCTAGAGCTTGGAAGAGTAGAGGGCAGTCCTGCTGTTGACCTGCTCCAAGGACCTCCATCGGCTTTCCATCCTGATGGCCATCCTCCTCCCAGCCCCTGAACTTGGTTCTAGCAGGCTCTCCAGTCATCCACCCAGGGCTCTTGCACATCCCCACTTTTGCTATCCCAACAACCCTGTGGCAAGACACCGGGAATCCAAGGCTGACTTATTTCCTTTCTCATGTTCTGATAGATGTTTGATATTTTCCCCACATGTTAACCATTGCCACCACTGGATAGGGTACTTCTCAGGGGCAGGGCTATCGTCAGACTGTCTGTGCATGAGAGGAAGGGCTGGATTCGCTATCTCCACAGTCACTTCCAGGACTGAAATTCCAGTGCCCCACACACCTGAGGGCTTCCCTTGATCAAGAACTCATCTCCCCATTTCCATTAAATCAGAAACTGTGTTCAGTCTTTCCGATCAGCCTGGGGGCAGAGGCCACGAAGCTCCTCCAGGAGGGATTCTCCCCGCCTAGGTGCTCCTCCAGGCTGGGGGTAAATCTCTTCTTTCCTGGCTTCCACAGGGCCGTGCACAGAGAAGAGCAGAGTTCACCCGTTCATGACACAAGGAGCACCTTGCCCCACAGGAGCACAGGCCTCTGGCATAGCCATTGCTGGCCACACAGGCGCTGTCTTTTAACTCACCACCTCTCAGCAAAACCAGTTCTTGATTTTTTGACCGCCTTCAAGTCACTTACCTTCAGTTTCCTCACCTGTCTAACAAGGCTACCTGTAATTATCCTGTAGGCACAGTGAAAGGTTTAAGTGCATTAAACGCGATAGTGTATGCACAGAGTAGGTCCTCAGTGTGTGTGAGACCCCTGCCTTCTGCCCCTCTGAGAAGATCACCTGAAGCTTTCTAGCTCCACTGCCTCCCTCCCCTTTTATCTTCTAGTGTTCAACTCCCTGGACATGTCCCGCTCTGTGTCAGTGACAACAGCTGGGCAGTGCCGCCTCGCCCCGCTGATCCAGGTCATACTGGACTGCAGTCACCTCTATGATTACACTGTCAAGCTTCTCTTCAAACTCCACTCCTGTGAGTACACCAGCCAGATCTTCTCTGAGCTTCTGGCTAAGGAGGACCTCAGCCTGGGGCTGTCCCTGGAGAAATGCAGCTCCTCCAAGGCCTGAGCCTTCAGCCTCTGTTCCTAAAGACCTGTCTTGAGGTCCAAGCTTTATGGTGCCCAGTGAAGTACCCCGCTGGCCACAGTGGGGTCCCAGGATGTTCCTCTCCCTCCACCCCTAGCTTTACCTCATTTCCATCCATACATGTCATGTATCCTGTGAACCACAAAAGTGATGACAGACCTGGCCTAGAACCACAGCAGCAAATTGTTTCCAAAGTGTTCAGCAACACAGTCTCTTTGTATAAATGGAATTTTGCGTAGAGAGTAGGCTGCTCAAGTAAATGGAGTGCCGACCCTAACCTAGCCACAGACCCCAGGGATGCTTTTGCATAATCTGTTTGGGAGACTACTGGCCCTGCAGAAGTTTTTATACTTTCATGTGCTTCTCGTTTAAAACGATGTGTGTGGGTTCCGCTCTTGCATGGTCTGCATCGGTAGGTCTGTTGCCCTCAGGGTCTGCATTGTTAAGCAATATCCCAGATGAATCTGATGTGGGTGGTGCCTGGGCCACATGCCAAGGTGGCCATTGTGAAGGGTATACACATGCAGAAGGTGTGGGTGATGGAACACCAAGAAAAATCAGGACACGAATGGGGACTAGCAAGGTTTTATTTTAGCTTTCTCGGACAAGGGACACTTTGGATCTGTGGTCATTGACAAAGAATGTATCTATATACTTAGACAGGACAAGGGAGACAGCATAACTCTGATGAATCCAGGAGGGTTTGGTGGAAGGGAGGTTGGACTTCAATGTTCAAGGGTTAGAAGGGCTTTGGAGCGGGTGGGCGTGTCTGAAGGGAGCAGAAGTTGGACTAAATTCTAAGAGAAGGCAGGCAGTTACTTAGACGCTGTGAATACAGATGAACTTGTAATTGTTTCTAAGCTGCTATGAAACCCAGTTGCCCATTAGAACATCCCTACTTTTTTATAAAGTGGTGAGTGATGAGAAGAAACAGGTAGTTAAGTATTTGGGTTTCAAGGCAAAGCAATACACAAGACCCTCCCTGATGGTCTCCGTACAGGACGGTGTGGCGGGGGAAGGAGTCAGGGAGACACTCCATTCAGTATACACTTTTCTAAAAATCAAATTTTATTTTACAGTAGTTTCGATCTACAGGAAATTTGCAGGTAGTTCAGAGAGTTCCCATATACCCCCAACCCAGTTTCCTCTATCGTTAACATCTTAGATTAATATGATATATTTGTCACACCTAATGAACTGAGATCGATACATTATTATTAACTAAAGTCCATACTTCATTATGTTTCCATAGTTTTTTACATAATGTCCTCTTTCTACCCCAGGATCCCATTTAGGATACAACATTACTTTCAGTCATTTCTGTCTCCTTAGTCTCTTTTTGGCTGTGACAGTTTCTTAGCCCTTCCTTGTTTTTAATTACTTTGACAGTTTTGAGGTATTCTGGTCAGATATCTTGTAGAAGGTCCCTCAGTTTGTATCTGTCTGATGCCTTTCTCATGACTCGACTAGGGTTAAGGGTGTTTGGGAGACAGATCACCAAAAGTCCCATTGGCACCTGCTGTATGCTCTTGCCATTTTGAATGATCATACCTTGTGTGTGTACTACCCCTTTATACCAGGTGAATCTATCGCCCAGTCAATAAGATTTAAATTTAAGAAATAAAACAAAAAATAAAAGGATCTCTGAGTTGTGCTCCGTAACTGAAATATACAGAGCCACACAATCTGTGAGGTGAAAGGACCATAGCGAACTCGCTCGGGAGGAGACTGGCCCTGAGAGGCTGCGGCTTGTCCCTCATCACAGAGTTAGCAGTGACCAAGTGGGCGCTGGACCTCGATCCTTTGAGTCTCAGTCCCTGATAGGCATCCTCTCAGGGAGGCTCTATGGATGTCTTCCAGTCTAATGTCCGCACTGAGCCTTACCCAGTGCACCCAGCGCATGCGCCCCTGGGAAGAACCCTCATTCCCCTCCTTCTGGGGCCTGCCGCTTGGCCAGGTCACCACTGTTTCTTCTGTGGTCAGGGATACAACTTCCAGTCCACTGTGTCCAGCATGGCTCACACTCCAGGAGCAAACAGAAGGAACGATTTGGAGCATAAGTGCCCCAGACTCCTGTTGAGCCTCCTTGGATACCAGTCCTGGGGCAGCTCTCGGCCAGGAATGCCGGCCACCAGGGTTGGCCCCAGGCCCCAGGATGGATGGTTTGCTGTGGCTTGGCCTGCCCTCTGTTCCTCCTCTTCCCTCTCACTCTTTTCTAATTTCTCCCAGGTCTCCCAGCTGATACCCTGCAAGGTCACAGGGACCGTTTCATGGAACAGTTCACAAAGTAAGTGGCTTAAGTGATAGAAATGAAGGTGAATCAGAAAGTTCCATAAAATCAATCCATTCACGAGCACGTGCTTTAAATAATTTAGAAATGAGGGTATCTGCATTTTAAATCAGTTAAGTAAGGAGAAAGAACTGGGAGGGTGGCAAACCTACCAGTGTCTAGGGAACCTATCATTTCTTCAATAATCCCATAGAAGCATGCAGAAGGCCCTGGCTGGTGTGGTTCAGTGGACTGAGTGTTACCTGTAGACCAAAAGGTTGCCAGTTTGATTCCTGGATGAGGCACATACCTGGGTTGCGGGCCAGGTCCCCAGCTGGGGCGTGCCCGCAAGAGGCAACCGATCAATGTTTCTTTCTCCTTCCCTTCCCCTCTCTCTAAAAATAAATAAGTAAAATTAAAAAAAGAAGAAGAAGAAGAAGACAATGCACATAGAAGAAGGCGATTTCATTCATCCCCTGCTTCGTGCCCAGGTTTTCACCTTCTTCACTTTTTCTTCTGCCTAAGTTCTTGTGGTCTTAGACCATGTGCATGCCGACAACTCCTGAATCTGCATCTCTAGCAGCACCTTACCTCTGAATTCCAGCCTCATGTCCCCAATTGTCGATGTGACATCTCTACACCAAACTTAAATCTCAAACTGAACTCTGGGTTTTTCTCCAAGAAATGTTTTCTCCCCAGTTTTTTTTTATCTCAGTAAATATTGCCACTGTCCATTTAGGCCAGAGATTTTGAATTTGCCCTTTTCCTCATCCCCTACATCCAATCCATTCACAGGTTCCATTGACGCTCTACGAATATATCTTGGCTCTGGTCATATCTCCTGCCATCTCTTCAACCGCCATGGCTGTCTGCCAGGACCTCCAATATTGATGGGATGCCCTAGACTTCTACTCCATCCTCTTGCAATCCTGTTCTCACTCTGTAGTTAGGACATCCTTGTGAAAATGTAAACCCCTTGCTCCAAACCTTTCAATGGCTCCTGATTACACTGAGAATAAAAGCCAGGCTCTTCTCCACAAGACTCTGCATGATCCGGCCCCTGCCCGCTATCGCGGACATGGTTTTCAGAGCTCACCGCATTTCAGCCTCACAGAGTCCTCCTCCGGTTCCTAGAACAGAGTTAGCACATTCCTTCCTCAGGGCCTTCATATTTCTGTTCCCTGACCTGGGGATACCGTTGCCCCTCCTGGGAATTCTCTTTTCCCAGCCTGACCAGCCCCAGGTCTTTGGTCACCTACTCTCTGAGGCAGGCTTCAGGTCACCTTATTTGAGTTGGGAGCGTCTCCCTCATCTCCAGATCTTCCAACATCACCCCATCCCACCCCCATAGTCTCCCTCACAGCACCCTGTTTATTTCCTCCATCATTCTTTTTTTTTTTCCTTAAAGTTTTATTTATTTATTTTTAGAGGGAGGAAAGGGAGGGAGGAAGATAGGGAGAGAAACATCAGTGTGAGAAACATTGATCACATGTACCCCAACTGGGGACTGGCTTGCAACCCAGGCATGTGCCCTGACTGGAATTGAACCAGCCACCTTTCGCTTTGTGGGACAACATTCAACCAAGTGAGCCATGCTGGTCAGGGCTTCTTCATCATTCTTAGTACAATTTTATTTGCTTTTTCTGTTGTATTTCTAGCACCTGATACATGGCAATTAAGCATGTAGTGTTTAATAAATATTTGAATGAGTTAAGGAGCTAATAAACCAACTATGTAGTCTAGAAAAGGAAGAGCTTATTTGACTGAGAGGCTCATTATTCTGATGCATTTGGAGAAGAAAATTGGTGGCTAGATGAAAAGTAGAGCTCATCCTTCAATTACGTGCGCCCAAGAAGAGGGGAAGGAATGGAGTGGGAGACGGAAGAACTGAGGGCACTGAGAAGGGAGGCAGCTTAACAGGGCTTATTCTGACCCTCTTGTTTTTCCTGTTAATGTCTTCACGCTTGACAACAGGAAAAGCGTAGCTCCCAAGTCCCAAGCTTAGGCTTCTCTGCTGCTGGTTCCCAGGCAGCAGTCAGAGGACAAGTTCGGGATTGTACTAACCTCCTGATTTCCTTGTTCCATTTGAAAAGCCTCGTGTGTTTATTCTATAATAAATGACATACTAAACCCTAGGAGACAGGCCCTGGGGCTGATTTCCTGAAATGTAAATTCCAGTAGCTTTTGAAAGCAGTAGAGCCTATTACTGTTGGCTCCATCCCAGAAAGAAGGAGATGTGTGGTCAGGTGGTTTTATTTCCTTTAATTTTTTCTAGCTTATGAAAACACCTCCTGTGAGGATCCACTTCACTTTCTCTTCTAACAGGCATGTTGGTTCCCTGAGGTGTCACTGTCCTCTAATTCTGGGAAAGCATCAGTGACATCACAGGGACATTCCTAGCCTTGGGGTCTGAATGGCTGTCATGAGACCCCAGGGATTTAGTTTATTAGGCTAAGGTGGAGAAAATTCTGTGTTGCAGAGAGAGGCTGCTAAGATCCCTGACCCGCTTTCATCTCATAAAACACTGGGTTGGCCAAAAAGTCTGTACGGTTTTTCCCATAAAATAAAAAACACATTTTTCATTTTCACCAATAACTTTATTGATTTGGATATTTTGAGTATGTCAGCTATCTCTTGCTATTGGCTTCTAGTGGGTAGAGGCCAGGGGTGCTGCTAAACATCTTCCAATGCATAAGACAGCCCCACAGCAAAGAATTATTTAGCCAAAATATCAATAGTATCAAGAAACTTTGCAAACCACTTTTGATACACAGCACTTTCTCTACACACTGCACAAATCTTTTTTTGTGTTTCAGTTGAGTATTTACCTTCTTGAAACAATAAAGCATAATACGCCGAAAATGTTGCATATCTTCTTCTACCTTCAGTATTAAAATGGCTGCACAAAAATTTCAATTTTGATAAGTTTTTAAAAAATGCACACTGATATGACAGCTGTCACAATACAATCTAACAAAATTGTTTCAAATGAATTTAAAGACAACTAAGCACTACTAGAGCCAGTGAACGGGAAAAACCAAATGGACTCTTTGGCCAACCTAATGTGTCTGGTGCTCTCAGCTTTCTTGGCCTTCAATGTTTAGATTCAAAACAGAGACTTAAGGATGAGAAAAAAATTTGATTTCTTCATTCCCATATTCATCCAAGATTAGGGCACAGTATAAGTAGTTTTTCTCCAATGAATACTTGTTGAATAATTCCTCTATGCTTGGTATTGTGGTAAACCTAGATCAGCAGGTCCCGGCCTCTGCTCTCTGGAAGCTTATAGTCTAACTGGGAAGATAACAAATAGCTCTAACACAAGGTGAATTAATTTAAGAGAGATCTACCTTAGTAATTGAGCTCCATTCCCTTTTCCTGTACTTTGTCGGTTTATTCTGAGAAAAGTATATTTATTTTAATGTTACTCTGAGCCAAACATTCCTAGGAAGATACATCTGTCAAGCACAGTGATGTAGAAATCAGTTTTTGGATTATCTACTCTTGTAAAGGATCTCGCAGTTTGAGTTACTCTTTCCCCACCACCAGATAAGTGAGGACTGGCTGTAAGTTCTCTTTCTCTATAGCATCATAATTGAATCATTGCAGCATGGGGGCCATCACCTTGACAGCCTGTGCCTTTGGCCTGGGCAGGCACAGGAGGAAAGCTGGGGTGTGCACTGTCCCCTCCTCCCTGGGGCCGGTGAAGACCCCAGCCCCCTCAGGCTCTTCCCCATCCCTAGGTTGAAAGATCTGTTCTACCGCTCCAGCAACCTTCAGTACTTCAAGCGGCTCATTCAGATCCCTCAGCTGCCCGAGGTAAGTGTACCCAACCACACCCTGGGAGCTGCCGAGTCCAGGATACTCTTTCAGAGGCTGGCAGGCCTGACGAGTGACAGAGTGTCCTCCCTCTTCAGAACCCACCCAACTTCCTACGGGCCTCTGCCCTGTCAGAACACATCAGCCCTGTGGTGGTAATCCCAGCCGAGGCCTCATCCCCTGACAGCGAGCCAGTCTTGGAGAAGGATGACCTCATGGACATGGATGCCTCCCAGCAGGTGAGGACCACTTGGGATAGAAATTTGGCTTGTCCATTGCCCCCAAGTGCAGGGGAGAGGACGGGAGGGGCTCTGGCCAAGCCACATTGGCTTTGACCAGGGTCAACTGCCTTCTAACCCAGGCTCTAAACTAGACTGACACCCTGCCCCATTGTCCTTAGGAGTGACCGTAAATGGATTTGAACCAAATTAAGAAAGGGTCCATTCTTACGTGTCACTCATTTGATCCCCACTCAGAATTCCCTGGATCTCTAACTTTGTCCTCAATCCTTTTCGGTCACCACAGAATTTATTTGACAACAAGTTTGATGACATCTTTGGCAGCTCATTCAGCAGTGATCCCTTCAATTTCAACAGCCAGAACGGTGTGAACAAGGATGAGAAGTGAGTCCAAGCTGGGTTAACATAAATGCAGCAGAAACTGAGTTAAACTGTGATCTGACTTGCCACACCTAACCAAAGAGGAATTCTTAATGATGCTTGGGCTTCTTAGAGAAATGCCTTGACCCTCAAATATTGGCCCCTTTAATCTCAAAGGAAAATCAACTGATGCTGAAACAACAGTGGACCCATGAGTACTAGATTAGTATCTAGTAACATTGACGGTCTTAGAGTAAAATTTATGGACTTGAAAAGAATTGTCCCCAGATTAACACCAGCTTTTAACTTCCTCCCCGATCTCCCAGCTTGCATTTAGAAGGAGAGGGGTAGGAGCACGGTGGAAGCGAACTTGTTCTCCTTCTGTTCCCAGGGATCACTTAATTGATCAGTTGTACCAAGAGATCAGTGGGCTGAAGGCACAGCTAGAAAACATGAAGACTGAGGTAAGAGTGAGCTCTGATGTGGTTCTGGGCTTCACCATCACAGGACAAATTTTTGTTAAATTTGCTTCACATAACAACCCTGGCCAGTGTGGCTCAGTTGGTTGGAGTGTTGTCCCATAACTGAAAGGTTGCAGGTTCAATTCCCAGTCAGGGCACATGCCTGGGTTGCAGGTTCAGTTCCCAGTCCGGGTGCATAAGGGAGGCAGCCAATCAATATTTCTCTCTCATCAGTGTTTCTCTCTTGCCCTTCCTCTCTCCCATTCTCCCTTTCTGGTAGCAATGAAAAAGTGTCCTCGGGTGAGGATTTTAAAAAGAAAACTGCTTCAGATAGATACTTGTTGGACCACATTTTAAGGGGGATTAATTAGTAGAAATGCCACAGCCAGAGGATCTGGTCTTTCTGCGGTCTCAATTGTAATGTATTTTTATTGTATTTGCTTTGAGAATGGCATTGAAGCCAAGCTCCAGTGTCCCTCAGAAATAACCATGATCACCAACTGGCTATGAAGCCGTGATGTGAAAGGCCTATACTCCCATGATGCTAAGAAGGCTTGATTTCTAACTCTGATGGCTGTTGGCAGTGTACATATGCCTGTCCCCTCACACTCAGAGCTAGCCAGAGGCTTTACTCGCTGGGGCGGGTGAGCATTCTCTCCTTCCTGATGCCAGCTCATCCATTGCTACTCCCAAGCCACTCTAACAGGCCCAGAATTCCCCCACCTTCATCCCTTGCTGTTGCTGATTGGATGGCTTGTAATGAGCTGAAGGCTGAACTCCCATGAGGCTTTGGGAGTAGGCTTGTTAGGAAAACATAGATGTTTATCTGGTTGGTGCTAGAAACACTATAGGACCTGCATCTCCACCCAGCCCCCCTGACCCACAGCAGTGTGGCGGTCAGACATATTACCTAAGTCCTTCCCACAGAGCCAGCGAGCTGTCCTGCAGCTGAAGGGCCGCATTAGCGAGCTAGAGGCCGAGCTGGCCGAGCAGCAGCACCTGCGGCAGCAGGCGGCCGATGATAGCGAGTTCCTACGGGCAGAGCTGGATGAGCTCAAGAAGAAGCGAGAAGACACGGAGAAGGCACAGCGGAGCCTGACAGAGATAGAAAGTGAGAGGCTGATGGGGGCCGGAGTGAGGGTGTGGGTCAGGGAGATCAATCAGGATGAAGGAGGCTGGGTGGCAGAGTCCCACCCAGCCTTGCATCTGTCCAGGGGAGCTGTCAGCAGTACCAGCTCTTGCCACCAGTCAAAGGGCAGCTGGAGTCCAGCAGGTAGGGCACCTGTGTGAGGCACTGCTGAGAACACAGCAGTGGGGACTACAGAGGGTGACGGGGGTGCCTGACCCAGGAGATTGGATCTCCGAAGGAGATGTAGCCCAAGAAATAACGACATAAAGCCAAAAACGTGGATAAAATAAACGCATGTGTGAAAGTGCTCAGGAGGCATGAATTGAGTCAGGTGAATTCTTTAAAGAAGGCTTCCCCAAGGAGTTTCTGTAGGGTTTTTGAGGGGGAAGAGGTATGTACATTTGTGAGAAGAAAGGAGGGTCTTCTAGGGACTCTGGTTTATTGGAAGGCGGGTGGAGAGTCCCAGCCAGGTAGACGCCTCACCTTGGTCCTTGACCACAGGGAAAGCCCAGGCCAATGAGCAGCGGTACAGCAAGCTAAAGGAGAAGTACAGTGAGCTGGTGCAGAACCATGCCGACCTGCTGCGGAAGGTAGGACCCTCAGCCCACCTCTCACCACGCGTAGGCCCCACATCACAGGGCAGAGAGCAGCGTGGGCCTCGTGGCTTCTCCAAGTCCAATGCCCCCACCCGTTTCCAGTGGGTCACCACCATTTCTTGGGAACCTCAGCTTTTCAGGCTCCCTTACCTCCCATATCTTGAGCTCCACCTTAGGTGCTAGCCCCACTTGCATTATCCCCCATCTTTATTAGTTCTTTAAATACTTAATAGTTGAGTATCCGCAGATGACAGCTTTCTTCCGGCTTCCCTCTGGGTAGGACAGTGATTTCTGTGTCCAACTCTAGGGCACTCACGGCCTGAATGCTGTCATTTGTTCTAGAAGGAAGATGACCTTTAAGCCTGAGATGAGCCACCTCAAGACAATGTTCTTCCTTTACAGAATGCAGAAGTGACTAAACAGGTGTCTGTGGCCAGACAAGCCCAGGTGGATTTGGAACGAGAGAAAAAAGAGCTAGAGGATTCCTTCCAGCGCGTAAGTGAGCAAGCCCAGCGGAAGGTGAGTAGGAAGGAGACACATGTGGGAAATGATGGAGGGGTCCATCCAAGTTGGAGATAGGCCTTGATCCAAAGCCAGCTAGCTCTGTGGGTTGGAGGCCTGTGAGGGTGCTATGGGAAGAGGTATAGAATAGGTCATGATTACTGAAGCATAAGGGGTTAGAAGTGATAAAGGGACCCAAGTTGAGTGAATTTCATCATCAAGGCTTTCCTGGGGAAAGTCTTGAGGAGAGTTTGACGATATTGGAGAGAGGAGCAAGCCTTTACAAGGAGTTGCCGCCAGAGGAACCCCCATGAGTCAGGGTAGGGGCGACAGGCAGCTCACTTTGGAATAAGCAGTGTTGGATGGCTAAAACTGAATGCCTGACACTTTAAGTAGTGGCTTTTACACCTTCTGTGACCCAGAGTAAAAAATACACCTATTTAATGAAAATAAATTTTCACAAAGAAATACTTACCCTTACTCTGTAAATGCATTGGGATATTGTATTTTGCTTTTTCATTTTTTTAAAATGTTAACTGTGAATTTTACTAATGGGCCACCACCTGCTCTTTGAAAAACACCACTTAGAAATCAAAGAAGAGGAATATTTCTAGATGACAAGATTTGTCAGTGCACCAGTGTTGGGATGTCTGAATTAAAGATCCATTTCTACTTTAATGAGTATTATGGGCTTAAGCATAGCACTCAGGAAACATCCTAAAATTACCCATCCCTTGATATTCCACCTACTCAGAAGAAAAATTTTTGTACCCACTGAGTTCTCACCTCTGTTCCCTCCTCCTCCTTGTGCTGAGGTAAAACTTACATACAAAAGAGTATGCAAATCTCATTTATATATCAGGGATTTTTTTTTTTTTGCATGTGTTTATCCCTTGTACCCACCACCCAGATCAGGATGCTCTTGTTTTTCTTCTCTTTCAGACTCAAGAACAGACAGAAGTACTAGAGAACTTGAAGCAAGAACTTGCCACCAGCAAACAGGAACTTCAGATTGCCCAAGGCAACCTGGAAACACGTGCCCAGGTGAGCACCACCACTTTTATTTCCCTTCCTTATTTTCCCCCCTCTGGCTTTTGTATTGCTGTCACTGAGCCTCTGTCGTCATCCAGCACATGGTCAACCTGGTCCCATCTGTGATCAGTGTGTACTCAGGAGAATGAAAGTGACAGGTTAAAGAGATAGGACCTTGTATTCCTCATGGCCTAGTGGTGGGTTTGGACTCCTGGGAAGGGGACAATTTACTTCCTCCCAGCAACTCCCTCTTCCCACGTGGTCGCCATTGCAGTCAGAAGAAAAATGGGCGACCCAGATTGCCGAACTGGAGAAGGAGCGGGACAGCTTGGTGAATGCCATGACTCATCGAGAAGAGGAAGTCTCTACTCTTCAGGAGCAGCTGAAATACACCCAGCTCAAACTGTCCAGCACACAGGCAAGTAATAGACACCCTCTGGCCAACCAAGTTCGACCTCTCACCCATGGGCATCAGCGGTAGATTCATGGAGGCCAGGGCCTGTGAAAGGGGTTCAGGGCCTCCCGCCTGATTGTGAAGCCATCTGTAGGAATAGCCCCTAATGCCAACATGCCCTGAGTCACCCACAGAGCAGATGAAGGAGAGCAGAGCGCTCCTTTTTTGTATGAAAAAGGAATGCACTTAGCACTGTCAACCCAAGATTGAAGAATGGGTTGCAGTGGTCCATCCCCATAGCCTCCTGTGCTCAGTGGCACACACCTTGGACACAGCAACAACCTGAGCTAGGATGCCAGGACTCCCAGCTGTGTCACAGGTGGATGCTGCTCAAAGGCTATTACGGGGTCCATGGCAGGCTCTCAACTCCCTGGACCATTTCTAGGAATCTATGTGCCAGCTCGCAAAGGACCAACGAAAAATGCTTCTAGCAGAGTCAAGGAAGGCTGCGGAGAAGGTGATACAAGAGGCCCTGGGGCAGCTCGAGGAGCCCACGCTCATCAGCTGTGCCGGATCTGCAGGTACCCTTCCCCGGCCTGCAGGTGCCCAGCCCTGTTGGCATTCAATCTCACGTGACACTGAACTCAGGGATTCTCAGCCCAGCCGCATGTCATAATTGCCTGGGGGTGCCTGTGGGCCCCAGTCTCAAGGTCAGTCCGATAGGAGGCTTTTTGGTATAGGGCCTGGGCAGTAGTATTTTCTAAAGCCTCCAGGTAGGATAACTACTACTGTAGTCATGGGTCACACTGACGAAACACCGACTCGGGGCTGGACCTTGACAACAACTGTAAGCCAGGAGGAGGAGGGGCAGACAGTCCTGTGTCTAAGGAAAGAAATGTGCTCTGAATCAAAGCATGGTTGCTCCCGAGCTTCAACTCGAGACAGGGAGGCATCATAAGCGTGGAGGGACAGAAACAATAAAAACCCCCACATAGTCATAGGTATGACCAGGGGCCCACTTGGCCAGTACCAGAGTGCTAAGAGCATGCGAGTAGAGCAGTGGTCCAAGTCAGAGAAGCCTTCTGAATGAAAGGGGAGAGACTTTGTGCTCAGCAGGTGGAAGAGTCCCGGGCCCAGGGGATTTGTGAAGTCACAGTGATGAGCAGGTCTCATTACAGCTCATTCTCTAGCCGAGAAGACATGCTGGCAAAGTAACAAGGGTCCCACTGAAGGATGGGCAGATGGGAAGAGACAGCTGACAGTTGATTCTTATTATCAAATAGAAAGGTCACAACGTGGCAGAGTCTACAGTAAGGACTATTCCATCTTATTCAACAGGGAACCTGTCTGTAAGGAAACACAACAGTGCAGATGAAGGAGCACACTGAGGGATGCCGGGAAATGGGGCCACTGTGGGCAGATTCTGGGAAGAGATGTGATGAGCTAGCTTTTGAAGAAAGAGGAAAGAAGACGTGAACCGATGGAGAGGAAGAAAAGGGGGAAATAATAATAAAAATAGCTGGCATTGCTTTCTCTGTCCCATGCACTATTTTAAGCACTTTACATGCCTTGGCCCAGCAAATCCTCGCAGTGATGCCAGAGGCGTTACTGTTATTTTTGTTTTCAGCTGAGGAGGCAGGCACAGATGGCACAAGATCACCGCCAGTAGTAGTAGAGCCAGGAGCCACGCCTCGGCCATGTGACCAGAGAGCCCACGCTCTAACTGCTTACATGACAGGGTCTCCACAGCCCTGAGCACAGAGGCACCGCAGTGGGAATGGCTGTTGTGTGCAGAGCACAAGCACAGATTAGCCTAATGGGAGCCAGGCCTCTGGGCTCAAAATTAATGAGAGTCCAAGGGCCTTGAAAAACCTAACAGGAAAGTCTGGATTTGATACAATGGGCAGTAATGAGCAATGAGATGCAGAATCTAGGGGGGGACAGTGTGGTTGCCCTGGTTCTTGGCTAAAGACCAGGTAGGCTCAAAAGCACCACTTCTGAAGCTACAATAAGAGAATCACATGCCAGTGTAACCCAGGAACTTTTCTTCCTTCCTCCTTCTTAGGGGAGCTCCGATAGGGCTGGAGCCACTCACTAGTTAGGCTCATCCGTCAAGTGACTTAACTAACAGGGATGAAGCAAGCTACGGGAACTCTGGCTTTGACTTTGCCCTGTTTTTCCTATCATAGATCACCTTCTTTCCACGGTCAAGTATGTTTCCAGCTGTATTGGGCAACTGGAAAAATGCTGGAGCCAGTATCTGGCCTGCCCGGAAGGTAAGAAAGGCAGAGGCTGGAGTCTGTCACCAGTGCTGGCTGGGCAGGGTTCAGAAATGCTTGAACGTGGACACCTGGGTTCCTCTGCATCAAGCAAGGGGTGTGTACAACCTGTAAAGTAGCGGGGGAGGATGTGTGAAAGTGATAGCCCTCGAGCAGGACTGAGAAACTTTCCTTTCCATTCTTGGCAGATATCAGTGGGCTTCTGCACTCAGTAACCCTCCTTGCCCACTTGACCAGTGACACCATTGTTCACGGTGGCACCACCTGCCTTAGAGCCCCCCCAGAGGCGGCCGATGGTGAGTACCAGGGCGTGGGGGGAGGGGACATTCCAAAAAGCAGGGGGAACAGAGGGCATTTAAAAGTCCCTATTGCTTTGCATTGCCAGCACTGACCGAGGCCTGTAAGCAGTATGGCAAGGAAACTCTTGTCTATCTGGCTTCCTTGGAGGAAGAAGGAACCCTCGAGAATGTCAACAGCACAGCCATGAAGAGCTGCCTCAGCAAGATCACGGCCATTGGCGAGGTATTATCAGTATCATCACTGGGGGAAGTCATTGTTGTTCTTGGGTGTGAGTGCCTGTGATTTGCCAGGAAGTCAGTGATGTGCTCAGCCAGTTCTTTCTGCACTTTAAACTTGATTCTAGAAAATAAGGGAGCTGAAAAATGTGACCTCCCTGCCCGACATTCCAGTTACATTTAATGCACGGGCTATTAAGAATTTACTGTGTGGTTGTCATTATGCTAGGCAAGGTCAAAGAAGAATATGCATAGTTTTCCTGTTTTCAAGGATTTTTATGTGGTTAGGCAGGGGACACCTAAAACGGGTATAGTGATATATTTATTCATTCAATAAAGAGGTCGTGAGTATGACCTATATCCTGGGAATTGTGCCGGGTGAAGTTATATAGGGACAAATAAGACATGGCTCCAGAGGAAGGGAAAATAAAGAAAGCAACCATTTCTATACAGTGTGATGAGAAATGAAATAGAGATCTCTTTCAGGAGTACCATCCAAGGCAGCATTTAATTAATCCCTGAAATGTGTAGTGATAAGTTCAGGGAAGAAGGAGATCAGGACCAGAGTTCAGATCCTCACCACCTCTCATTCAAGCTCTTAAAACAGCCTTCTGATTAGTTTCCCTGCCTCTGACCTCTTGTTCCTCTGCTGTCTTCCAGAAACAGATCTGATTATGGTTTCTCTTGTTTGATAACAAAAATCGTATTATGTACCGTGCCATACAAGAGCCTTCAGAGCCTAGTCCCTAGTCGCCTCTCTGGGCTCCCCCTGCACTCTCCCTTCGCCTTGCAGTTGGTGGCTGGCACTGAAACATGCCTGCTTACCTGCCCGTTTTCCCCCGACGAGTCCTCAGACGTGGAGCCCCTACCTTCTTCATACTGCATCCCTGGTCCCTGGCAGAGTATCTGGCAGGTGGTTAATACCCCGCAAATGTTTAATTAATTGAATACGCACACAGAGAGAGCAAACCAGACAAAAGATGGGTCAGGATGGGGAGGAAGGTTCATACTGGGGAGAAGCAGGCCATGAGGTAGAGAACCTTGAAGGTCTGAATAAAGGAAGACTATGGACAATGGTGAATTGCCAACCTCCTTTTCACAGGGTGACATAATCGTGGTGATAGTTTGGTCTTATTAATTGGTGTGGCAGCCTGGGCAGCATTAACACAGTCTGCCTTTTGTTGGAGATGGAACATCTCCCCCAATATAGCGCAGAACTGAGAAATCAGTATGCAAATGCAAAGTATGCAGGGCACATATCCATACGGATATATTCATTTTCACTGTTCTCTTTTGCCCCATTGTGTGAATATTGCTTAATTTCTATATCTGTTCTCTTGATGATCGACATTTGGGTTATTTCCACTTTGGGACTGTTATGAATGTGTCACTGCGATCATTCTTATACACATCTCCTGATGCATGAGTGCAAGAGTTTCTCTAGAGTTTATGTATTTAGGAATCGACTTATTAGGATATAGGATGACACACACAGAATGCTGAGTGAAGAAAGAAGTTATAGAAAATATATACAGTATGTTTCCTTTTAATAAAGACCAAAACATGCAAACTTAACTGTATTGTTTAAGGATGCATTCTTAGTGGAGTTTAAAAAAAAAAAAAGACATTGTGAGCATTCTCCTGAATTCTGTATTACCTTGGTGTGAGGAATAGAGAGGAAGGGAGATGGATCAAGGCGGGATGCAAAGGAGATTTCAAAGGTACTAATAATGTTTCTTAAGCTATTTCTTAAGTTGGGTAACATGGGTCATTTTCTTATTCTTTAAACCATTTGTATCTATTTATTTTATACACATGTTTTTATAACACATAATATTTTTTAAAAATCATTGGCCATCAGACCTGAGTTCCACTCCCTGCTTCGCCATTTCTTAGCAGTGTGACTGTGTTCAGAACATTTGATCTCTCTGAGCCTTGGCTTCCCATCTGTACGGCAGGAGTAGTAACTGCTTCAACATGACTGCTGTGGCGAGTTAAATAAGGAGCAGGCTGTCTGGTGGGAAGACATTATCTACATTTGAAGAGGTTTTTAAAACATCCCAAGTAGCAAACACAGTCAACACTGCGCAGCCGTGGGATGTGGGTCAAAGCAGCTGCAACTGAATGGCCTTGTGGGGTTAAGCAGGGTTGGCCTGCTGGAATGAGGTGGGCTCTAAGTGAAGGTGGAGGAGATGGAGCATGAGGTTCTAGAGTTCATGCGGTAGAGAGTTCCAGACAAGGCCCATCAGGGATGCCCCTCTGTGGCTTACAGATGTGTGTTATGCAGTGGGGATCGTCCTGCCTTCTGCCATCATGTGAGGGTTACAGGCTTGCCACAGGAGAAAAGAGAGGAGGTCCAAGGGCCATTTAAGCCCTTATGATCTGTTCACAGGGGCTCCTGCCCAGAGGCCTGGACATCAAACAGGAGGAGCTGGGAGACCTGGTGGACAAGGAGATGGCTGCCACTGCAGCTGCCATTGAAACCGCCACAGCCAGAATAGAGGTATGGGTGTCTGAAGACCTCCTAAAATGATGCTCTTGCATCTACCCTTTGGAAACACTTCCTACTGCATGTGTCTTAGTCGTTCAATAAGGCTTCAGGGGCCCCCCATAAAAATAAACCAGAACCCAAACTCTCCAGCATATCTGAGGGATAGAAAATGAGAAAGTCCTCACCAAAAGAAGGTGAGCCATTTCCTCAAGGATCACATAACATGGGCGTCAGCCCACCCTGCATTCAGGTTCCTGATTGACCACTTATGAGCTGTATGACTTCCAGTAAGTTACATTAACCTTGGTAAGATTCAGATTTCATTTTGATATGATGCTGATAGTAAAAGTCCTTACCTCAGAGGGATGTTGTAAGAGTTAAATGAGGTAGTGCACATCTTGCCATGGCCAGTGTGGCTCAGTTGGTTGGAACATCGTCCTATAAACCAAAAGGTTGCAGGCTTGATTCCCAGTCAGGGCACACACGGTAAACAACTGATCGATGTTTCTCTCTCACATCGATGTTTCTCTCTTTCCCTCCCCCACTCTCTCCCTCCCTGCCCCCTCTCTAAAATCAATAAGCATGTCCTCAGATGAGGATTAAAAAGAGAGAGAAAATGCACACCTCTCTCTGTGCTAGGCACTCAGTCAGTCAGTCCCTGCTTGTCTCAGGGAAAAGCTGAGTGGGCACCTTCGGAAAGGTTACGTATTACTCCTTTGGTCAAAGACTCAGGCCACCCACCTTGGCGTGAGTACCTGCCTCCTGGATCCGGCAGCAGCTACCCCTCCTGACACGGTGCCATAGCTCAGAGTTCTGCGCACATCAGCCTGGGTGCCAGAATGTCAAGACACTGAGAGTAGAGCCAGCCTGCTGTGGACGCCTTCCACTGAGTAGCTCAAAAGTCTAGATTTTTTCCCAGTTCTCGCAAGGATGTGGATGGGCCCTTCTAGATTTGGATATTGGACCCAAAGTTTAATAGGACACCAGTGGTTCTCAGTACCTGTGATGTGTTAAGAAACCCTGCTTCTTTTTAACAGGAGATGCTCAGCAAATCTCGAGCAGGAGACACGGGAGTCAAATTGGAGGTGAACGAAAGGTCAGTCTGAACAGCATGGTGGCATGTAGGTGATCGGGATCAGGTTTGCCTGCATCGGATTATACTAATTAGAGTAGGACATTGGCAGCCACAGGGGAAGGTTGAATCTAGGTAATTGTCAATAACAGCATTAATGATGGTGATAGTATCGCCGTTGCATTATAGGGGGAAAGCCCCAAGAATCCTCACTTAGCTATCCCTTATGAAGAAGATCCATGATCAGGTCTTCTTACTCGTCTGCCTTTCTTTTGGGGCTTCACCCGCGGAGCATTCCCTGCCTTATTTCCTGTTCCAAGTTTGCCTGTGTTTAGGAATGAAAAAGAGAACAGTTTCCTTCATTGTTGATCTCTGTTCTGTATCCCATACTTTCCTCCCTCCCCAGGATTCTTGGATCTTGTACCAGTCTAATGCAAGCTATTCAGGTCCTGATTGTGGCCTCGAAAGACCTCCAGAGAGAGATAGTGGAAAGCGGCCGGGTAAGCGTGGACGAGGGCTCATGGGCAGGGAGAACAGAATAGACATTAGTTACAGATTCCCAGCTCACTGAGAGGCTAAGTTCTACATGATGAACTCGTCCACACTCGGTGAAATCTCTGTGTGTTGCTGTCTCACTCTGCGTGTCCATCTGAGGGCGCAACTGCCACCCCTTGGATGTCAGCAGACCTCATGGGAAGAGGCTGGCATACTGCCAAGTCCCCAGAGAGCAGCCAGCCACAGCTTCTGGCTACAGGCTCCTCGACCCAGGCAGACGCCACTGGAACCTGCTGTGGAAAGCCAATGTGCACTGCAAGCCTGGGCCCTCACAGGAGGACATGAGAACTTTTGAAAACTAGGCAGATCGGAAGAGTGAACCTGGTGCTAATTTTTCACAGTGGGCTCTGCTATGTCCGTTGCAACAGCAGTCAATTCGCATTGATTCATGGATCCTGCCTCAGTCTCGTGTTGACTTCAGCACTTTGATTTTCTCACTCCGCTGCTGGCGTTATTGCCATCTTGTTTTTCCTCACATCCCTGATGCAGCTGCAACTCAAGAGACAAAGGTCAAGGGAAGGTTTATAAACCTGAAATCAGTCACATAAAGAACGAAGCCGTATCTGCTTTGGTGCTTTTTATCAGTCTAACAGGTGATGGTTTTGGTCCCTAAAAATAGAAAGAGGAACTAAGCAAGGAGTGTCTGCAGATTCTCAGGCTATCAAACACTTTCAAAGCATGAATGCGTTTTTGAAACCCAAGTAGAAAGAGTTTTTTAAAATTATTCACTGTGTACTCTTCTTTTGGCAAATCATGGAGAGCAGCTAGACCCCTGAGACTGTTACTCATAAATGCATATTTATATATATATAATATATATATAAATAATATGTATTATATACACATATACTCACACAATGGGGAAATATAATAGAAATGCTATGAGTTTTGGAGTCAGAAGAGCCTAGGGTTTACTTCTATTTATTTCTCGCATGACTTTGGGAAAAGTATTTTTGCCTCTCAGAATCGTACTTTTCTCATCTGTAAAATGGTAATAATGATGCTTGCCTCTCAGAGCAACTGTGAAAATACATATGAGGTAATATACACACACACATATATATCTATAAAAGCACCTGGCACATAGTAGGCACTCAATTAAAGGTACCTATTATTATTTCTCACTTCCCTAGGGCACAGCATCTCCTAAAGAGTTTTATGCCAAGAATTCCCGATGGACAGAAGGACTCATCTCAGCCTCCAAAGCTGTGGGCTGGGGAGCCACTGTCATGGTGTAAGTACCTTTTGGTCCCAGTGCTCCTCACCCTCACCCCTGCCCCCATTCCACTGATCCACCCCGAGAAGAAGGGGGGAAAATAATACCCCTAGAAATGCAGTGTTGATAAAGTTTTCAAGGGAGCTTGGGTCTCCTGGAGCAGCACAGCGGCAAGGCAGGCAGGCTGTGCTCCCTGGCTGACAGGGTGATGGGGGTGGTCCAGAGGTGGGATCATAAGGGGTTGTAGGTGCTGACTTCAACAGTGACAGAGCCCATCTTGTCCTTTCCTGACTGCCAGTGATGCAGCCGATATGGTGGTACAAGGCAGAGGGAAGTTCGAGGAGCTGATGGTGTGTTCCCATGAAATCGCTGCTAGCACAGCCCAGCTTGTGGCTGCATCCAAGGTAGGCCCCGTGTCAGGCTCCCCGGGATACTGTAAGGCCTGGCTAGGTTACAGATACTTGGACTAGGAAGCTGGCTCCAAGAACAGTTGATTTACCAAAGATCTGGGTGAGAATCAGGGGTTCCTGGCTCTCAAGGGTCCTTACCACCTCCGCCTAAAAGCCTTTCATCTGTCAGCCCTTCTGCCCAGCTCATCACGTATGCTCCCCTTGGCTCTCCTTACTTTTGTTACAAGTGGCCTTCCAGGGTCCCAACGGTGCTGACCTCTGATAAGCAAATGCAGATTCCAGGAGCTCTCAAATAAGGGATGAGCCGGAGCAGTCGGATGCTTACCTGGCTTGGCCCAGAGCTTCCACAGCCAGCGCTGGCCTCCCCTCAAGGGTCTCCAGTTTTGAACTGTTGCCCCAGCTAATCCTAATGCAAAGCTTGTCACCAAAATCCTTCTGTGAATTTTATAGTATCCTGGGGAGTGTTCTTGTATCATCCTTATTTATTTTTATCCCAAATTGGTTTTCACAACTGGAGCACTTCATCAAAATACCTGATTAAGCTAGAGTTTGAGGCCATCAAGCAAATAAGTAGGAATCATCTCTCATATTAAAGATATGCCAGGAGTTGACCTCACAGGCACCAGTGTTTGAAAAGTTGATTGGTAACCACAGTGGATCACATGTATTTATCAAGAACCATCGGTCCAACTCTGACTCAGTCCCTGCCACCACTCTATGTTGTGTGAGTCTCAGAATGCTTGGTTCTGGCAGGTGAAAGCCGATAAGGACAGCCCAAACCTGGCCCAGCTGCAGCAAGCCTCTCGCGGGGTGAACCAGGCCACTGCCGGCGTCGTGGCCTCAACCATTTCTGGCAAATCACAGATTGAGGAAACAGGTAACCTTTCATAAGCAATACTTTTTTTTTATCCATCCGATTTAACTGTTCTTCACATTCTCCATGATCCCAGTTTTCCCACAATTCTGTTTTCAAATTCTTTACTTTTCATCTTTATGCATAAATACTTATTTTCTCATAAGAAGGGACACCCTATAAGCATGCCGTTTGTATCGCTGTAATGACATACCTTTAGGTAGATTTTTCATGTATCCGTTTCTCTGAATTCAAAGACATGCGTGTACAGGCCTGGTTCTTCTGTGGCGGGGGGTGACGAAGGAGTGGGAATTCTGATTCTGGTTACCCTCTCACTGCGTCCTTCCTCCTGTCCATCCCTTGCAATGCGCATACACGTGCGAGTAAATGGCAAGCCAGGCGTTTCCATAAAGCACTGGCTTCGGCCGCCTCTCAGGCAACAGGCAGCTTGAGGTATTATTTGACAAGAACTTCTCATTTCCGCCCTTGCAGACAACATGGACTTCTCAAGCATGACGCTGACCCAGATCAAACGCCAGGAGATGGATTCCCAGGTAGGGACTCCATCTCTAAGTCTACCCAGTTTTATTACTTATGATATCAACCCCAAATACTATTCCCGTGGCGAGAAGCCAGTGAGAGAGAGGCTTGCGGGGGAATGAACTCAGATGTACCTTGTAGCCCAAGAATGAGTATAAATGATGCTGGAAGAAACAGTGGACTGAAGAAGGGCAATTCGTAACAACTGGAATCTTAACTCTTGCCCACTAGTGTTGGAATTGTGTCCCCAAACCTGACGTCCTTGTCTTAGAATTACTGATCATCAGTCCTGGAGCAAAGTCTGGATTAAAACTATTAAAATCTATGGATGGGACACTAAGGAAAAGTCATGTGGCCAAATTTCTGTGTAAAACACTGAAAAAACTGAGCTCAAGACTGAGTCATCTCTGTCTACACTCTCTTATTTAATGGTCTCAACTAGTCCCTCTTGACTTTAAATACCATCCGTGTGCTGATAAATACCAAATTCTTCCCCCAGCCTAGATCTTCTCCTTGAGCTCTATGCTTGTCCAACCACTGACATGATACCTCTATTTGATGCCCAAAAAGCATCTCAAACTTAATAGCCAAAACAGGTATCTTGGTTTCCCTCTTACCCAAATTTGTCCCTTCCCTGGTTTTCTCCATCTCAGTAAATGGCATCACCACCACCCACTTGGGTGCTGAGCCCCAAACCTAGGAGTCCTCCTTGGTTTCTCTTTCCTCACTCTCTACATCCAATGCACCAGAAAGTCTTATCAACTCAAAATCTCCAAATGGCAGCCTTAATTAATCTTCCCACTATTTTCCATCTCCCTAACCTAGTCTAAGCTGCCGTTGTCTCTCTTCTGAGCTACTGCAAAAGCAACTGGACCATAATGTATGTGAATCTGTGTTTCACGATAATCCTGTGGTGGAGCTGGCTGGGGCGGTGGTGGAAGAGAGCAGGGAAGTGCACGCTGGCAGAAGTTGGGCCATGAGTTGACAGCTGGTGGAACTAGGTGGAAGGCACAGGATGGGGTTCATTGTACCAGTCTCCATCCTTCTCTATTGTTTTACATTTCCCATAACAAAAAGTTTAAAAACAGAAAAAGGAACCATCTAACCAGGTCTCGCTATTGCCACTTCTGCCCCCCTGCAGTTCACTCATTCTCTACATATTTTAAAAACATAAGTGACAACATGTTACTTCCCTATTTTAAACCTCCCAATGGCTTCTCTGTGCACTTAGAGTAATATCCAAATTTCTAACCCTGGCCTGTGCAGGCCTGAGTAAAATGACCCTTACCTGTTTCTTCAGCCCCATCTCATGGCCCTCTCCCACCCTCACGTGTCGGTCAGCCGTGCAGGATTCTTTCTGTTCTCCCACACCTCAAGCTCTTTCCTGCCCTCGAGTCTGCTTCTTCAACTGGAATATTGTTCCCCAGTTCTCTGAATAGCTGATCTCTTTCGGCCTTTTAGGTTTCAGCTCCAAAGTTATTTCATTTTCTGACCATCCTTAGTATTTTTCACATCACCGGGTGTCATTTTCTTTATGATCTGACCTTTTCTTGTTTGTCAGTTTGGCTCTTCCCCCAATGAGGTAGGCAGGGTCCTCATCTGTACATACACCGCTACGTCTTCAGCACCTACAGCAGGGCCCGAGTTACATGCTGGGTGCTCAGCAAATTTTTCTCAAATTAATGAATGAAGTTAACATTAACGAGGAGTAGGGACAGTCAAAACCAACCTCACTTTTAGGGAGATTGTGCCTGTATAATAATAACTGTAAGTTGCACCATCCCTTCAGAGATACTAGAACCATCATATTTGGTTCCTGCCTGAACTTCCAAGGGAGAAGAGACTGAAAGGTTACAACTAGATAAGCCAAACATTAGAGTTGTTTTTAGATAATGATTTATCCGAGGAACTTAAGATAAGCCCTAGTCCCTTTCAGGCATTCAGACTGTCAAGTATCATTCATTTCTAGTAGAGGGTCCTGGTGAGGAGAGAGATGGAAGAGGTGAATGAATGAGGAGGTGGAGAAACCAGAGATGCGGTTAGAATTGAGAACTGGATAAGCTATGGAATAACACAGAAGAAAACTGGAACACCCAGAAAAGGGAGCAAATCAAAATAAGACAGTTCTCAGATTGCTGCTCAAAAGAAAATTCCACTTTCCCCACAGGTTAGGGTTCTGGAGCTAGAAAATGAACTGCAGAAGGAGCGTCAGAAACTGGGAGATCTTCGAAAAAAGCACTACGAGCTTGCTGGTGTTGCCGAGGGCTGGGAAGAAGGTAAGCCTCTCCGAGGGCCCGTACTAGTCCACAGTGAAGGGGAGATGCCGTGTGGCGAGGGCTTTCCCCTTGACTGTAACAGAACGAGGAACCCATTGGTCAATGACTTTCTACTTCTCTATACCCACAGAGCATGTTTTCAGTTATACCCACAGAGCATGTTTTCAGTTATAAGCCCAAAACTGGGATAAATTGTGAATTGAAAGCTTTCGTTGTCAAGACCGTAATGTTGACCAGTGGAGTGGTTACCCACCACCAGTCCCTTCCAGGTTCAGTAAGCCTGGTTTACTCCCCGGGGGTTCAGTGTCTTGCCAGCCTGGAGTTGTGTAGAGAATGAATGAATGGTCATCGGTAAAGATCCAGCAGACAGGGGCAAGTGAATTACAAGGTCCTGACTGTCTAGAGCCAGTGATGGACCGCAGTGGCCAAAAGACAGGCAGGGTCAGGAGCTAGAAATGGCATGGAGCGAGTAACGTCCGGCCCACCAGCCCAGAGACTCTCCGTTGCTCCGTCTCTGTGAGTGCTGCTTTTCCGCATGTCCAAAGTGACCAACTCGATCACAGCCGAGACTGCTGATTCTCACTGAACTTGGCTGGCTCCCGTGTATCCCAGTCATTCCTGGACACGTCACTCAGGGATGAAGTGGTTATGATTATCATGTTCTTTAGGGCCCAACATGGTGGCAATTTTAGTTCAGTTAACTGAACGTGTGCGTGCATGAAGGGCTACAAAACATGAATGGTTGTCACTGTCTTTTAGGAACAGAAACATCTCCACCTGCACTGCAAGAAGTGGTAACCGAAAAAGAATAGAGCCGCACTGATGCCCCACACGTCACAATGTAAATCTTTGTTGCCCCTTTATGTGTGTGTTATTCCCCAGCCACAGACTAAACCCTTGGAGTTGCAGTGGCAGCCACACCACTCCCATTGTCTAGTGCTAAGGACCTGCATGGCCTTCCAAAGACTCCCTCCACAGTAACGCCCTTTGTGTTGGAACCCGTGATCTGTGTTCTTTCCCCGCCTCCCTGGTGTCCAGAGAGGACGGGAACAGGGCCACCCCCACAGAGAGGACCTCCCTCCCAGCCCTGCCTGCTGTTTTAGCCTTAAACAATCGGTGTCCTTGTCCGCGGGGCTGTGGTTACTGTGGTTGAGAGCCTGCGGAGGGAAGGTCTTATGCATTTTCTTTTCTGTTTTCTCCTCAGTCCTTTCAGTTTCATCACTTGCACAAACTTGTGAGCATCAGAGGGCTGGTGGATTCCAAACCAGGACACTACCCTGAGTCTGTGCACAGAGTCAGAAGGACAGGAGGAGTGTCCTGGCTGAGAACGCCAAGGCGATGCTCCCCCTCTTTCGGCAGTTTCATGGATTCCCACTGCTGCTTATGGTGGTTGGTTGGGTTTTTGGTTTTCTTTTTCCAAGTTTCACTCATATAGCCAACTCTCCCAAAGGGAACACCTCTGAAGCTCTGAGCTCCCAGGAGCCCCTGACCACAGCAGTTAACAGCGATGGTGCTGCTCAGGCTCTACCTTGGTGCTCCCATCAGCCTCCATGCTGAGTGTCCTGCTGAGTGTAGGTCAGCCGAGGCCACTCCCAGGGTCGGGCGGAGCTGCTGAGCCACTGCTTTCCTCCAAAGGCAGAAGCGGAGGGAGTGCCTTTCCTTCCCAAAGCTGGAGCCCAGCTGAAAGCCTCTGCCCACCTTCACAAGTGAAAGGGCCACAGAAAGAGGAAAGGAGGGTGCACACAGCCCAGGTCTCCAGGAGACGCCTTTCTTGGGAACTCCTTGTGACCAGGCTGGATAACCTTGTCACATGCTTGAATGGAGCTGGCGAGAATAGCCACACCTCTTCCCCCAGAATGAATTTTTTCCTTGGCACTCCCCTTCAGACCCAGACAGGGCCCCAAGAGGGCCCTCATATGGGATTTTTAATTCCTTTCTCCAAATGTCTGCCTACCTTGGTATCCTCTTGAATCTGAAGAAGCTAGTTCCATGTTCTACCTAATGACAGACCCAGAAGATCAGGCAAACTTGCTCCCGGTAGGAAAGAACCCTGTGCTTGGCTTGGTTCCTTTAATATTTATTACTAACCTCTGTTAAGCAGCAGCCTACAAAAAGACACTCGGAGCAATCAGGATTCCAGGTGTGACTATGACAAGGCTCGTATTGCTGCCCCATACATCAGTCTTCAAGAATCGGAAACAAGGCAAAGATGCCATCCCAATTTGTCACCGGTTTGGATCATGAAGCAAACAAGGTTCCTCAGAGTATCTGGGGCAAGGAAAACAAAAAAGGGGTACCACTGGTTCTGTCCCCTTCCAGCCACAAGTCCCGGGCCTTCCCCGCCCTGTGGACAGGATGAGGGCATGCTAATAACCTCATTGAGCTGGGCAGCCAGACAGCACTTCTCCACCTCCAGATGGACCCCAGCATTCAAGTGACCTTTCGATCTTGGACAATGTCTTCCTTACCCATAGCAACTCATAGGTAGCAGCCAACAAGCACTTCCCAGGACCTGTCCCAAAGGAACGTTGTTAATGTGGCTGTGTGACAGGTTGTGAGACTCCTGTTTGATCACTGTGAATCAACCCCCTCCCGCCTCCCTAAACATCGTCCCAAGGCCCCACCGCTGCGTTTTCTAAGTAGGGCACTCAAAAAGCTGTCTCCCTGAGATTATGAGACTCAGATGTGCGATCTCCACAGTAGGCTAAACAGGGTTGAGCAGTAGAAACTGAGCGCGCTCGTGTTTAATGCTTCTTTGTGCTCAGTGTTTTCCCATCCGAAGCTCAGAGGGAATGGCGTCCCTGGCCCACTGGTGCCAGTTAAGCCAATCTGCGTGTTCTCAGTGCGGATCAATATTTCCAAAGGTGGCTGGTCCTCGTTTCCAGAGCCTCTTCCATTCAAATAGCTGTGCTCCAGATCACCAGTAGGGGAAGAAGTCTAGTACATTGGACCAGATTCGGACTCTTTGAAAGTCACTCCCTCTTAAAAAGAAGCCACAGGAATTTTTAAAACCTTCATGGGCTTAGCCGGTCATAAAACCATTAAGAAAGCACATAAACAGGAGAACAGGCTCAATCAGTCTCACATGAGGCAACACCTGTCAGATAATTACATTCATCATTGCTCAAGATTAGAAGCTAGTCCATTTTCTAGCCAAAATCCAATTGTCCTATCTTGGCTCTTCTAAAAATGAGTGTGATGTACCTTGGTGAAAACAGAGATCATATCCTAAGGCTAAAAATGAACCTCACAGCCTTTTAAATTAGTCACTGAGCATCATTAGTGACTGGAGTCTCATGGGTCAGTGTAAATGGGTCATGACGAGAGGACAGCAGCAAAAGAATGACAGGACTGACAAGAGATTGAAATGCAGCCACATCTGTTATTTAATTTTGCTACACGGTGCTCTAATACCTCTGGAATAAGGATATGTGTGTACACGATAAGGAAAAAAATAGAAGACCTGCTTTTGTGGGGTTATTTTTTATCTGAACAAGGAGTTTAAATTAGATTATAATTGAGATTTGTCCCTAGGATCCCACCTAAATATGAGTCACCATCTCCGTGGCTTCTGACTGTCTAGAGCCAGTGGCTAGAAGAACCAAATGTCCAAGGCCTCCTTTCTTGGAAGTGTTTGAACTGTCAAATCAACATCAGGTACCATGAGGTCACTGGTGCAGGTTTTCGGTCCGGTTGGTGAGGCTTCGGCCTCACTGAGGAGCTGGTTCTGAGCTTGCGCCTACGACGTGCTCACTTATTACCAGCTCCTTAATCTAGAACAGCGATTTTTCAACCAGCATGCTGTAAGAATTTTTTTTTGTTTTATTTTTTTAAAAAAAGGGAGAGAAACATCAATGTGTGGATGCCTCTCGCACACCCCCAACTGGGGACCTGGCCCGTAACCCAGGCATGTGCCCTGACCAAGAATCAAACTGACAACCCTTCAGTTCACTGGCCGGTGCTCAATCCACCGAGCCACACCAGTTAGGGCTGTAAGAATTTTTAAAACATGCAATATCTGACTATTTAGTCAGGGGCACTGACCTCTTTTCCCTTAGATTGTCAAATTAAAAAATGACAACCGCCAACACAATAGCTGTTAAGAATGCCCTTTCTTGAACCATAAATACAGAGTTGCATCTTATTGGTCACATTGCATAATAAGGTTGTATCTTTAATTCTTGGTACCAGAAATCCTTACTATATACAAGTATAGGCACTGCACCTGATTTTTTAAAGTCACTTTGGAGCAAAAAGGGTAGGTAATTATTTTGGGGGAGGGTGGGAGGAGTAATCAAAATTATACCTATTTTTTATCAGATGAGCAAAAAATATATTTTTTGGTGTGCTGCAGAATTTTAGTTGTTTCTGTGCACCACAAGATGAAAAAGGTTGAAAATTGCTGCTCTAGAGGGGACCTCTGGCTCCACTTAACCTGGTCTTTAGTAACTGTAAAGTTCTTGCTACCTTCTACCATCTTTCCAAATCTCTGGAAATCCCTCTCGCCAATGAAAGCCTTCAATCCTGACATTGGTCTTCCAGCCAGATCAGCTTTGTCCCCTTTCGCCGCCATCCTCCGTCCTCCAGAGACCGCGCTGCCTGCAGTATAGAACCACCGCCACCGGCCTGCTGGCCATCAACACATCACACTGGTGGGCGGTCTGCCGCTCAAGTCCTTTGTCTCCCAGGCCCAGACAAAATAAGGATCAGCAACCCACAGTGGTGGCCCAGCCTTTCACCCCAGGAGCCAAAGCAACATGAAACAATTGGTTAGATGCCATTGGGTTCAATTCTGAGAGTAGATAATTTCCAGACATGTCTTTCAGGTGACCCTCAACTACCTCAGGTTTGAAGGCCCTAAATTAAGCTGATTATTCATAGGGACAAACCGAGGGGGTTCAGGTAAATCTTGGTGATAACACAATTGTCTCTAACTTTTAACTCTCACACTTAGGTTTGCAGGGATGGGGTTGGGTTTGTTTTTCTTTTCTATTTTTAACCTTTTCCCCAATTTTCCATTAGAATAGTTCTTATAAATGAATTTCATTTTTCACTGAGTGCCTACCTTCCCAGGGCAGGTAGCCACTGGCTTTCGTTCCCTTCCAACAATACTTTTATTATGGTATTAAGACCTTTCTTTGTACAAAACATTGCATCTGTGTTTTCAATTTTTCAAATAAATATTTCAACCTGGCAATGGAGAGTAGCGGTGATAACTGACCAAACAAAAGAGGTTTTCGGGTGTGGGGTTCATTGAATCCACTTAAGCTCTTCATCTCTGGGAATATGTCCAAGACACGACATTTTCTGAAGTGTTGGACTCATTGCATTTCCTTTGCTGTTGTAGAGAAACTGTAGTTTGCACCTTCCTCTGTACAGTCTGCCATCTCTGAGAATGACCGAAGTGCCAAAGTGGTCAGTACTATAATTTATCCAGAAGACTGGGTCTCTGCATAAAACCTGGGGTCTTAGGCTATAGATATGCCCTCCTCTACCTTTAAGGAGTAAAAGTAAACTGCTGCCTTAACATTGGATGGGATGAATTTTGCTCAGGGACAGAAGCTGCGAATCATGAGAAGATTCAGAGCCAGCCAGTCACAGCTACCAGAAGATTTTTAGAGGGAGCTAACAGAATGTGACTGGTTGTCCCTGGCGGGATTGTCTGCAGCCTTATGCTTGCCAGTATGTTAAGCCGAGGAGACCTACAGGGAAGGATGGGGTGGGAGGGGGTGGTGCAGGAAGACCTGGGGTTGGTAAGCAGGATAGTTGCCCAAATGATACATCAAGTAAGCGGAGAATGATGCAAGTAATTAGAAGCCATAGAGTAAAATGAGGTCAAAGAACCTGGGGCGGAGAGGAGGAAAATAGTGTTGGAATCACCCAGTAGGGAAAATGATCTGGATAAATACAGAAGATGGGGAACACTTGCCTATGGTTGGGCTTTTCTCCCTGTAGCAGAATGCAAAGGTGAACCTGCCCCATTTGAAGCATCACTGATAGACTGGACACGTCTTGGCTACAGCTGTCTTGCAGATCAAGTGTGAATCTGAGAGTCTAGAAAGACTGGCAGAGGACTGCCTTGTGCACACAGGGCCCCCATGCTTTGAAGCATCTGAGCCATGGGTCTGGCCTGGGCCAGCAGTGCCACCCAGGCAGAGCCTGTCTCCCCTTCCAGAGGTACTCCAGTTCTCAATGCCCCTTACACCGGCATGAGGCTTTGACCACATGCCCCAAAGGCCCTGGTGCTCATGCCTGAGTGGCCTTCCTGGTGTTTTGTGGCTTGTTCCCCAGTTCTAGAAAGGTAGCCTGGCTAGCTGATCGCTCTGGCTGTTATAAGGAATCCTGAAATCAGGGCACCAGAATGATACATGCCATAAAAACGGGTTGGGGAGGGAGCCAAATTTATTTGGGGTCTAGGGATAGCCCTGCCAAAGTAAAAGGAAATAAAGGGTTGAAATGGGCAAGGGGAAGACAGCCTAGATGAAATCTAGGCCAAGGGCACATATAAGATGCATACTATGCGCTGTTGTGATTTAAACCCTTTGAGTTTTAATCCTCACCATGGTTGTCCTCAGTCCTAAACTGATTGCCGCAATGTACAGCATAGGCCTTTAAACACTTTGGAGTGAATGAATGCTCTTTTTACAGTGCCTTCTTAATTATCCATATATTTTATGCATCTGTCCATCGTGCAGGCGCTGAAATTTTCAAAGATGAAGGCTTTCTCTTTCCTGTCCTCAAAAGTTGCCCTCATGTATTCACTATCTGCTATCAAGTGTCTACTCTTATCAGGCACTGGGAACACAGTGTAGAGCGAAAATAGACATGGTTCCGTATGGTTCTGGATCGTGGTCCTGGAACTTACAAGCTATTGAAGGAAACAATTAGGATAATAAAATAATCACAAAAATAAGTGTATAACTGATTGGAGTAAGTGCAAGAAAGGAACATGATAAGAGTGCTCTGAGCATATAAGAGGGCATCAGAGAAAACCTTTCTCGATAGTAGTAGCTGAACTAAAATTAAGATACAGAGTGTGAAGTGTTGAGTAGGCTCTCCGATGGTTCACTAAAGGGACTGAAAGGCCAGTATAGCTGGAGCCCAAGCAGAGTGCTACAAGGTGAGTCTGGGCAAAGAGGCAGGAGTAGCTAGCTCATGGAAACGTGGAAAGCAGCAGATGGGCTTTAGGCAAAGGGGTATCGAAATCATATTTGCATTTTGAAAAGACTGTTCCAATTGCAGTGCAGAAAACATGAGAGTGGAGCAAGAGTTGTTGGGAAATCCAGTAAGGCTAGGAAGTTTTCAGTTTGTTCCTTAGAGAGTAGCAAGCTATTGATAGGTCTTAGGTAGGAGGACAGGTCACCTCTCATCCTCACCTCCTGTGTTCACTAGTCAGACTGGCCACCTGAAAACACTTTTTTTTTTTTTGGCAGGCTGACATATTTTTGTCACCCTGTGGTGACAAAAGACACAAGATCTTCCCCACTCCCTCTCAGTCCACCCTCTGACTTTGCCCTTCACCTCTTGCAGTCCATTAAGTCTGCATCAGGCCATCTCACCAGGGCACACAGGCTCTGTTACCCTTCTTCCTCAGTCCGAATGCACCACTGTCCCTTTCTGAGCCAAAACAGCCCAAATGTGGCTGATAGCACAGCAGTACTCTTTCTAAAGAAAGTGCCAGGTTTATAAGTTAAATACCAAAGTCCTTGGAAGCATTCTGGACTGTCCTACAAGACCTCTCCCAAACTCCATGTCTCCTAATTAATTACGTTTTGTCTAACACAACCAACATTCACAATCGATTTTGAAAACTAAATTTTATTCAATTTCTTTTGAGAAGACTAATATTACAACAGGTATGTCCTTTTGAATCATGCCAACTCAGCAAACACTGCTGAGTTCTTATTCTACACAAGAGACTGTGGGGAAGAGAAAAATAAGCAAGACATGGTCTCTTCTTCAAGGATCTTTTGAGCTCGGCAGACAGGCACATACATTAGAAAGTGAAGTATACACATGAAAGGAATAAAACACTATTTCAAGAAATCTAGCAGTATTCAAAGGAAGGGGAGTCATCAGGCAATAACTTCAGAAAGCAATGGCATCAAGGGAGGTGTTTTTAAGGAGAAAGACGGAAGCATGCTTCAAGGCTAAAAAGAAGTTAGAGGAGGTAGGAACTGAAGTATGACAGAAACGACAGGTATGCTGAAGCAAATTCCTTGAGATGCAAATTCATTCATTCCTCCCACAAATTCTAACTCAATGTTTACCATGTTTAGGGCACAGGGATACCGTGCCAGGGACACTGTATCCTAGAGTGTATAGTCTGGTGGGGCCACTGACACAGAACAAGTGCAAGGCATGGCCCAAAAGGTGTGAGAAAAGGAAGACACGGCAAGGGGACTAGCACATTCAGGGATGTCGGGGCAAGCTTCCATGAGGAAATGACATCGAAGCTAAGACCTGAAAAATAAATAAAAGTTCGCAGGGGGAAGAGTGAGGTGAAGAATATATAGTCATGCCTCGGTACTCATCAGCTTCAGAACTCGTCAAACCCACTTGGCACTTGCTCAGGACTTGCACTTGCTAGAACTTGTTTGCACTTGTATGAGTCACGACACCGCCCCACAAGAGAAAATGCTTCATCATTTGGTACTCACTGGTTTTGGCACTCGTCACAAGTTCCGGAACGAATTAACTATGAGTACTGAGGTACCACTGTACTTCAGGCAATGTTAATAGCAATGAGAGTTTGGCACCTTGAAGAATGGCAGTAGCCCCGATCAGTTATGGGTGATTGATTTAAGAGCCAAATTGTAGAAGGCCTTGCATGCCATTTGAAGGATTTGGGGCTTCACGCTTGGGATTTTAAGCAGGAGTGTGATTTGACACTAGCTATCACCTCTCATCTAAATAGCATCAGTGGCCTCCTAAATCTTACACCTAAGCCAGTTCTGCCCTCTGCCAAGCCACTCTCAGTTTTCAGCTAGCGTAACCATTCCCAGTTACACCTGATCTTGTCAACCTCCCTCCCTTCCTTAAAAACTTTCAATGACTAGAAAGATATGTTTCAATTGAAAATTATACTACAGTCTTGTGGTTATTAAATTCTAGTCCTTGTCATCATATTTAAGGTTTTATTATCTGCCTATAAACTGAACTGGATCCTGAATTTCTCTAGTTTCCTCCAATATCGGGCTACAACTCTCCAAACTAACAATTCTGATTTTTCTCCCTCCCTTCTCACTGGAAATCACTGAAAACTAAAACTGCCCTTTTCCCAAAGCACTTCAAATTGAAGCTGGACAACTTGGTATAAACTTCAGAGAAATCATCTCAATGGCTCGTGTATACTCAGAGAGTGTACCAGAACACCTGATGGCATCAACAAAGACATACACACTGAAAACTAGGAAAATCTGTCAAATTGCCAGTGCCTGTCCTCAGTCCATCTTTCGAACATCTAGAAATCTTCTCGACTGCCCTCTGAACTCAAAAACTGAATTTATAGTTTGTTCCAACCATTAGCCTTTGTGTTTCGTTTCCATAGAAATGCTTTTTAGTAAATGCCTGATGGCTTACACCATTATAAGAAGCCTAACTTTGGTGGGATCTCACCTGTAAAACTGCCTCCTGAAATGAGATACAACTGCTTTACTGGACAGACCTATTTCCAGGCCTAAGAGACTGGGTCAGTGGGTTATGGGACAATCTACCAACTCCGTTTCTGGATTATGAAACTTCTTGAGGAAGCTTCAGACAGGTGATACAGGGTCCATAACATGCTACCCTAAAATATGGTACTCTGGCATACTGAATATTTTATGGTGAAGGAATCTGAGAGTACTGGAGGGGCCCTCTGACCTTCCCCTAAGCAGATCATAAAGCCCTCATATGAGAAGTTCACTCCCTGGAGGAAAGGAACAACATCTTTATCTCCTAGCCAGAGGGATGCCGAGAGGAATCTGAACAAATGGTCCTTCCTTGCTGTTTTCCCCCAGTTTACGACACTCAGCTCACACCCTTGTATGTACTATCATTTTCCCCACAACTCTCCATTTTTCATCAAACCTAGCATAAAAATTTACTCAGGTTTAACTTCTTCTTTGGGTCATTTCCTTAAGAAGGTTCCCATGTCACACAAAACTTACATTAAATTTATATGCTTTTCTCTTGTTAACCTGTTTTGTTGTTGTTGTTGTTTTGTTACAGAGTCCCCAGCTAAGAACTTAGAGGGTAGAGGAAAAATACTTTTTTTCCCTCCTCTACACTTTTTTTTTTCATTTAAAAATATTTGGAAAAAAGTATGAAAGATAGGACAAAATGACAATATTTGGTTTTTCCAAATGGTGGATTATTTGATACCTGTGTCATTTTCATACTTTTCCATATTTCACATTTTTATTTAAAAGATGTTTACAAAAATACAGACGGAAAGTATATGTAGGTGAGATAATTTACTAAAGTAGATGAGATTGAGTGGAAAGCCTGTGGCAGACTATAGGAAGTCTGGAGGACATGTTGTAGTTAATTTGACAGCAAGGTCACAAGAATGGATAAAATAACTTCCAGTCTGCAATAGGAGCACAATGTGTTTATGAAGGAGTGATAGCACTATTCTTTGCTTTTCACCAGCAATGTTTGGGATCTCTGCAGCGGGACTGGGGAAAACACACCACCTGTTTTAGCAAGGGATGGAAACTTGCAGAAAGGGCAAAGTGAAAAATCACTGACATGAGAAATAAAATGATTGGTCGTAATATCCAAGCAAAGCCCAGAGAGCTTCTGTTTAGAGCAAAAGGGCTTTACAGGCTCTACTGAGGATGAAAAGCATATCCGAAATAGGCCTGGAGAAATGTAAAGCAGCAGTCCCCAACCTTTTTGGCACCAGGGACCGGTTTTGTGGAAGACGTTTTTCCAAGGACCGAGGGGGTGGGGTCTGGTTTTGAAATTATTTAAGTGCATTACATTCAACCTTACCTGCTGTGTGGCCTGCTTTCTAACAGGCCCAGAGGTTGGGGAGCTCTGATGTAAACTATTCCCAATAAATGGAGGAGGAGAGGTGACAGGATCAGTATGTGGTAGGAGAGAGGAATTTCGGAGTTTGAGACCCACAAAAAGGGTTTTTCTTTAATGCTCAGACTAGTAGAACAGGTGTTAGCTATTCAGTTTGGGCCTGACCTTGTGACAGCATGATTGTGAGGGAGGAAACCTCCTGAGCATTTTTTTTTTTAAGTGCCTGTTAGATTTGGATTGTCCGTTCAAGCTCACCTCCTGCTGTGTGGCCTGGTTCTATCCCAGTAACTTAAAAAAGAATGAAACAAAAAACAAACAACCAACCAGTGGGAAATCTCCAGCTGTGTGGGGTGCTCTGTTGGAGAGGTGGGGGTGTCCCAGAAAAACCTAGCGCTTTCAAGGGATAGAGCTGAGGGGGGATTTGGGCTCTCAAAGAGCCACGGCCTTGGAGGAACTCACTACGCTTGGGAACGTGGGTGCTGGGATTGAGCAAGCTACCCCTTCCTGCAAAAAAGAGCTATCAAGTTGGATTCTTTGGGT
Source organism: Mormoops blainvillei (assembly GCA_004026545.1). NCBI lineage: Eukaryota > Metazoa > Chordata > Mammalia > Chiroptera > Mormoopidae > Mormoops > Mormoops blainvillei. Next base: position 211,087 of record PVJD01001568.1, on the reverse strand, counting down.
CTACGAAGTGAAGGAGGGCAGGAGCCTCACTCTGCGCTCCTCAGACCCTAGACCGCACTCTGGACCTGCCTCAGGGAGCAGCCTAGCTTCGTTGCCCAGCAACTGGCTCCCTGGTGCCACTCTCGCGGGAGTCGCCCACAGTGACGGGAGTTGCGCGAGGTGCATGTCGGAAGCACGCATTTCCGCCTGATCCGGCGGACCGGCCAGGTGAGGCCTGGGCCTCGCGGCCTGGACTGGCTCACGTCGAGCCTTGCAGTCCACAGCCACTTAAACTGGCTGGTTCCTGGGGTCGTGACTGGGCCCCTGTCGGCCGGTACTGCGTCAGGTAAGCCCCTTCCATGACCCCCAGCTGCCTAGGCCTCCAGCTTGGCATGCAGGCTCGCCGCTGGGCTGCTCACCGACTGCTTCCGGCTCAGGGGAGGTGATGACCGTTTGAATGCAGGGCGTTTTGTGCTTGGGTTTGTTAAGCACATCATAATTAAAAGGCAGTTAGTTCAGCGTGTCGTAGGTGCACAGCATTTCTTGCGTAGCATCGCTCCTACAAGGGTGTCCAACCTTTTGGCGTCTCTGGGCCAGACATTAAATACGCAAACACGAAAGAAAACCAATGACCAAAAAAAAAGGTTTTAAGTAAATTTACCGTTTTGTGTTGGGCCGCATTCATAGCCACTCTGGGGCGCAGGTCGGATACCCTTGCTCCAGTACATTTCTTCACCTTCCTTGCTGGTTCCTTTGCCCTCGTTCTCATAAGCCCAATGACGCCACTCCTTCGAGGATATCCAGCCCTTCTCTGCCTGCTGCTCCTTTTCTGATTTCTGCTCTTCAACTCAGCACCACATCCCTGTTCAGGGTTCTGTTCTTGTCACTCTCTCTCTCTCTCTCTCTTTTTTTAAAATTAAATATTTTTATTGCTTTTAGAGAGAGAGGGAGGAAGAGAGAAAGAGAGAGGGAGACATAGATGTGAGAGAGAAACATCCATCCGTTGCCTTCTTGTACTGGATATTGAACCGCACCCTGGGTATGTGCCCTGATGGGGAATCGAACCTGCGACTTTTTGGTCTACAGGAGGAGGCTCCAACCAACTGAGCCACACTGACCAGAGCTATTCTTGGCATTCCTAACAGATATTGGTCTGCTACATCATCTCCTCAATAACCAAGGTCATTTAGATGGCTCCTGATTGCTCTCCTTTAACAGGACGTTTGAGATCTAGGACTGTGTAGGGCAGTGTTACCTGCCTTTTTTCATCCCTCAGACTCTGTATAAATCTGAAGTCGTAATATTCACTTCCTCTCCCAATTTTCCTGTGTGCTCACTAAATTCACTAGAGTCACTAAGGCATAAAATTATCAGATTTGACTCTTAACCACCTCTTCAGCCCCATCATTCTGTGAGGTTCTATAAAGCTGTCTTCATCATTCTGTCCTTTGCCTTCTTACTGCCCTCCTACAGGTCCTTCACCTCTTTTCTATTTTTAAAAAAGTTTTAAAGTTTTAGACAGAAACATTGGTTTGTTGTTCCACTTATTTATGCATTCATTGGTTGATTCTTTTTTTAAAACACTTTGACAATTTTATTTAGCCCCGGCTGGTGTAGCTCAGTGGATTGAGTGTTGGCCTGCGAAACTAAGGGTTGCCAGTTCGATTCCCTGGTCAGGGCACATGCCTGGGTTGTGGGCCAGGTCCCCAGTAGGGGGCACGCGAGAGGCAACCACACATTGATGTTTCTCTCCCTCTCTTTCTCCCTCTCTTCCCCTCTGTCTAAAAATAAAATAAATAAAATATTTTTAAAAATAAAATAAAAATTTATTTATTTATTTATTTTTAGAGAGAGGGGATGGGAGGAAGAAAGAGAGGGAGAAAAACATTGATGTGAGAGAGAAGCATTCATCGGTTGCCTCTCTTATGCACCTGTCCGGGACTCAACCCATAACCTAGGCAAGTACTCTAACTGGGAATCAAACCCACAACCGTTCACTTTGCAGGAGGACACTCAACCAACTGAGCGACACTGGTCAGGGGTCATTGGTTGATTCTTTATGTGCCCTGAGGGGGATAGAACCCGTAACCTTGGCCTTTCTGGACAGTATTCTAACCAGTCAGGGCTCTGTTCCATTTCTTCATCTAGTTTTCTTTCTGCTCCTCAGACTGGATAATTTCAAAGGACTTACCTTCAAATTTGCTGATCTTTCCTTTTACTTCTCAAATCTGCTGTTGAACCCCTCTAGTGAATTTTTCATTTCAGTTCAGGTACTTTTCAGTCCAGAATTTCTGGTTGGCCCCTTTCTATAACTTTTTATTGGTATTGTCATTTTGTTCATCCATTGTTTCCCTGATTTTCTTTAGTTCTTTGTTCAGGGTGACCTGAACTCATTGAATATATTTAATATGGTTGCTTTAAAGTTTTTGTTTAGTATGTCCTATGCCTGGGCTTCCTCAGGGATGGTTCTATCAGGTTTTTTTTTTTGTTTGTTTTTTCCTGTGAATGGTCCAAACTTTGCTATTTCTTTATATATCTTTTGTCGTTGTTGTTGTAGTTGAGAACTGTACATTTTAAGGGTTATAGTGTGGTGACTCTCAAAATGTAATTTTCTTAGTCATCAGGGATTGCTAAGTTTTGCTTGTTAGGGTTGTATATAACTTTTCCAAACTATTTTTGCAAAGCATGTATTCTTTGCTTTTTAACTTTATTATATTATAAAATCTGAGGACTGTAAAACATAGTATTTATAGAAACACCTGAGGGACTGTTGAACTGGGCACAGAATTGTCACACAATTTGAGAGAAGATGAAAAGTATAAATTAGAATCTTATAACACGAAAGGAATAACATAGGTAGAACCACTCTTTAGATCACATATACCCAATAAATAGTTGCTTTTGTTTATAAATATAAAAGACACTTGGTTAATGGCTAATACAATTAGCACCAATTCTCATAACTTATAAACATTACAACAAATGTTATATAACAATGTAATAAATAACAAAATAATAACAATTAACATGTTTTACTTGAAAGTTCTAATTTTTAAAATAAAGTCCAAAATGACAAATCAGAACTCACGTACCTTCCAAAGTTTGGTAGAATAAATGGCTCAGAAAGCAAATTAACTAGAAACATTGCACAGGACAGAGAACTTTCCTGTGTGGAAACCCCGAAAAGTGAACTGAGAGGTACTAGTGATGGCAAATGATGTGCATACCTTTTACAGAATAAAAACATCTCACTATACATAGATTTAATCTTTACCTCTGTTGGATTGCAAAGTGCCATTTTAAATTCAAAAAGAAAAGATTTACTTGTTTGTATACTTTACACATAGAGTAAGACATAAATAGGAGACAATATCTATATGAGGAGTAAACACGCATAATAGAATTTATATCTTTAAAAAATTTAGACCTAGGCATCTTCACAGACAGATGTCAACTGTAAATGGCTATTTAAATATCCAAGCTTAGGCAAAATATTTTAAAAGTTCCAAAATAATAGGTATTTAATATAAAAGAATATAACCAGATTCCATCAAAACCACCCTTGTAGTATAAAATCTATTGCATAAAACAACCATTCTATCTATCCTAAAATTTATCAAAAAACTGGTAAGAACACTTCCTGAAAAGCTTATAAGTTTGCTTTTTTTTCCTTAAAGAGGAACAAATACAGCATACTGAGAAATAATATAAAAAGGAAAATAATTTATATGGCTATTCCATTTCAGGAAACTGGTAGAACAAGAACAGAATACTGCATGAACAGACATGAAATACTGAGAAAGATGGTATCTACAGCCGTATCTTTAAATTCTCTTCTAAGGAAAACGTCTCGTGGATTTTATTACAGAACTTGTCGATCCCTGATACTTTTCTCTTTGGGATTTAGCTGTTTTGATTCTACATATAAACATAAACTGAAATCAAATGTATTTTCCGGTTTCCTATTGAAGTATATTTGTAAACTATCCAACGACAATAAAAAACAAACTGCCAATTTGAATATACTAATATAACATGTGAAATGGTTTCTAAAGAAGTAGACTGGACTGTAATGTAGTTTTGCAATTCTGGATATAACATACTTTTAGAGGAACCTTCTACAACACAAAAATTTCTAAGGGAGCAAGTGATTTTAAAACAAGATGGTATTGGTCTCCCCAGAATTAAGTCCAATATAAATCTACACAAATATTTAAAAAATATCAACGTATTTTCTTTAAGCTTTTCAATGTAGTGGCACAACTTCAGAGCTGCCCCCAGCTTATGCCCCATATACTTCATCATCATGTCACTCTTGAGTAGTAGCAGAGCTTTCCCATCAAGGTCATTTTTGTTGAAGAGATCCACAGGTGTTTGAGTGTCTGACAATCTATATGTTTCAGAAACAGGATCACTTCCTCTGAGGACCAAGTTGAAGGGTCATCAGAGAAGTTTTGTTTTAGTAACCTCGGTCAGTTCCATCTGATGAACTTGGAGCAAAACCGACTGACTGGGATACAGAGTTGAGGCAGGATGGCAGAGGCTCTTCTTTTTCAGCAAAGTTGAGTAAGCCATCATCTCAGAGCTGTGTGTCTCACTGGATCTGCCCTGGCCCAGCATGGCTGTGGAATCTCAGGCAGCCGAGAAGATACTAGGGATGCTGGAAGCTCCTGGGCTGGCAAAGCAGGGCATGGAAGAGGAGCCCTGCACTGGATCTTTCGGTGTGATATGACTGATGTGACTGTGCGAAGATGGAAGAAATCACCCAACTCTGGCTGAGGTGTGGCCCCTACTCCTGGGAGAGAGACTCCTGATCTCATCCTGGGAATCCTCTGTCTGGTAACATGTTCCTACAAGGCTGCTCTGGGAATCATTTTCTGGCCTTTGTACTGGTATAGTTGGGCTGTCACTTTCAGGGTAATAATGAAAACGGAGAAGGGTCGTTCTTCATTTTCTGCAATTTGCTCTTTCTTTAAAGAAGGTAATTTTATGCATGTCCAAGTGGGTGATTTTGCCACATTGATTTCACATGAAAATGGTGAATTTTTTAAACCTTTCCATTGATGATATCAAACTTCTTATCCAGGTTTTGAATAGAATCATGGATGACCTGGCAATGACTCAGGACATCCAGAATGTTTTTTTGTTGCTCTTCATCATAGGATGTCACACAGAATACTTTCCTGCATGTCAGTTTCACTGGAACAGCTAGACATCTTTGCACAACAGGAGCAATTCCACTTTCTCTGAGTTGGGCCTAATTATTTTTAAACTCACTGGAGGGTTTATTTGTGAAACTGCCTGGTCACCTAGGACTGGTAAACCTCCTACTCCTTTTCTGGTGACAGATTTTGCCACACCAGCATCCAGAGGATGTGGGAACTGGCTAGCAGTGGCCTGTCTCCCCAAGGGGCCACGGCAAAGGAGTGTATTCCTTGTTTTGGGGAAGTCACTGTTTCTCTGGGAAACTGATGCTGGCTGCTGAGAGGATTCAGATGCAGGGCAAGCATTTGTACTGGTCCTTAGGGATCTATACGACTGACCAAAATGTGTAAGCCCTAATTTTTGGAGGACAAGGTTTCTACTGCCAGCAGTGGCATCAGCAGCTTCTCCGGGAATGCAGGCTGCTATCCATACAGCTGCAGCATGTCTAAGAAATGGGGGACGTTGGCTGGCTTGCGCATGCTGCTTGCTTGTGAAAAGAGCAGCAACTCCTCCCTGCATTCTTATGAGGACTCTTCTGGTTGTTAAAAGTTTCTGGTCATGTTCCAGAGTTCCAGAATAGTTGATTTCAACACTGTTTCCTGCTCGGTGGTTGCTTTGATGATGAGACCAACTCCAGGAGTTTTCTACAATGCCATTTTGTGTGACATTTCTCTGAGTCATGTTTTTTAAAAAATATAATCTGATGATGTCTGTATTTTAATTAGCCTGTGTGGACCAATTAATGGCTGCTGTAGAGATTATATTATACATACTTTTACCAGTTCAAGTGGAATATAGAAACTTTACCACCTTTAGGTTCTTTTTTCCTTCCTTTATGATACAGTTGTCTTTTTCTTTCTTTCTTTTTTTTTTAAATTCTCACCCGAAGACATGCTTATTGATTTTAGAGAGAGGAGAAGGGATGGAGGGAGGTAGAGAGAGACAGAAACATCGATGTGAAAGAGAAACATTGATCGATTGCCTCTCATATGCACCAGACCTGGGACAGAACCTGCAACCTAGGCATGTACCCTGACCAAGAATCAAACTGGCAGCCTTTCAGTTTATGGGATGATGCTCCAACCAACTGAGCCACACCAGCCAGGGTGACACCATTGTCTTAAATAATATCTCTATATACATTGAGAACCACATGAGACATTGTTATAATTTTGCTTCCATCCATCAAACATAACTTTAAAAATTCAAGAGATTATATTCACCCAAATATTTACCCCAAAAATGTCCTTTTCTCCATGCCTGATGTCTCAAGTTTCTGTTACTTCCTTTCCATTTGAAGAATGTTTTTTTTTCTTTTTTTAGAGCAGCTCTGATAGTGGCAAATCATTTCATTTTCCTTTATTTCCTTTTTTTTAAGTGTAGTTTATTGATTATGCTTTTACAGTTGTCCCATTTTTTCTCCCCTTTATCCTCTCCACCCTGTACCCCTCTCTGTCCAGCATCTGCCCCCCTTAGTTCATGTCCATGGGTCATGCATGTAAGTTCTTTGGCTTCTCAATTTCCTATGCTATTCTTAACCTCCCCCTGTCTATTTTATACCTACTAGTTATGTTTCTTAGTCCCTGCACCTTTTCCCCTATGCCTCTCCCTTCTGATAACCCTCTATGTGATCTCTCTCCATTTCTGTGATTCTCTTCCTATTCTAGTTTGCTTAGTTTGTTTTGTTTTTGAGATTAAGTTGTTGATAGTTGTGAGTTTGTCATTTTACCATTCATAGTTTTGATCTTTTTCTTAGATAAGTCCCTTTAACATTTCATATAATAAGGGCTTGGTGATGATGAACGTTAACTTGACCTTATATGGGAAGCACTTTACCTGCCCTTCCATTCTAAGTGATAGCTTTGCTGGATAGAGTAATCTTGGATGTAGGTCCTTCCTTGTCATGACTTTAATACTTCTTTCCAGCCCTTTCTTGACTGTAAGGTTTCTTTTGAGAAATCAGCTGATAGTCTTATGGAAACTCCTTCGTAGGTAACTGTCTCTTTTTCTCTTGCTGTTTTTAAGGTCCTCTCCTTATCCTTAATCTTGGATAATTTAATTATGATGTGTCTTAGTGTGTTCCTCCTTGGGTCTAGCTTCTTTGGGAGTGTCTGAGCTTCCTGGATTTCCCGGAAATCTGTGTCCCTTCTCCAGATTGGGGAAGTTTTCCTTCATTATTTTTTCAGATAAGTTTTCAATTTCTTGCTCTTCCTCTTCTCCTTCTGGCACCCCTATGATTTGGATGTTGGAATGTTTGGATGTTGTCCCTGAGGTTCCTAAGCCTCTCCTAATTTTTTTGAATTCTTGTTTCTTCATCCTGCTCTGATTAAATGTTTATTTCTTCCTTCTGCTCCATATCATTGATGTGAGTCCCAATTCCCTTCCCTTCACTGTTGGTTCCCTGTGTATTTTTCTTTATTTCACTTTGTATAACCTTCACTTCTTCCTTTATTTTGCAACTGTACTCAGTCATTTCTGTGAGCATCCTGGTTAGCAGTATTTTGAACTCTGCATCTGACAGGTTGGCTATCTCCTTGTCACTTAGCTCTTTTTCTGAAGTTTTGATCTGTTCTTTCATTCAGGCCATATTTCTTTGTCCAGCATAACTGTTACATTGTAAGGAGTGGAGCCTTAGGTGTTTGCCAGGGCCGGGCAATCCACTTGGTTGCGTTGTGGCGCTCCATGTGGGGGAGGGATCAGAGAGGGACCAATACTGCTTGCTAATCTCTCTTCCCACTTTCAGACGCTTCCCCCACTACCCACAAGTGAATTGGGCCCTTATGGTGCTGACTCCCAGGTGGATGGGCTTGTGTACATTCTAGGACCCCATGAGTCTCTCCAGTTGACTCTCTTATGAGACTGGGAGTTTCTCCCACCGCCACAACCCACACAGGTTTTTATAGCTTTATTACCTTTTATAGGTTTTGAGGTTTTATTTTTCCCCTGCTGAAACCCTGGGTTGCACGGCATGTCTCACTCCCCAGTTGTTCCTCCCCGTTTATTAGCACACGAAAGTGGAACTACTGGGTCTGCCAGCCACCACCTTGCCCGCCCAGTCCGCCAGCCTTTGACACGCATCCTCTCTGCCCTAGCTTCCTGTCTCTGCCCCTCCTACCAGTCTGGGTGAATGTTTCTTCTTTAACTCCTTGGTAGTTGGACTTCCATACAGTTTGACCTTCTGCAGTACTGGTTGTTTTTGTTTTTAAATTGCTTATTGCCCTTTTGGTTGTGCGAGGAAGCAAAGCATATCTACCCATGCCTCCATCTTGGGCAGAAGTTCCATTTTCTTTCATTTCATAATATGTTTACTTCTTTTCTGAAAGGTATTTTTCACTGGGTATAGAGTTATGGGTTGTCAGTTCTTTTCTTTCAGCACTTTAAAAATGTTTTGCCACTCCCTTCTCCATGATTTCTTAGTTTTAAAAAAAAAAAATCATTATTTTGAGAACATTCGATGCAGTATTAAAAAGCAGTACAGCCATTTAGAGCAACAACAAACAGAAAGAGGAGGAGTGCAGAAGACCCATGTGCCACACAGCAGCTTTCCCAGGGGGTGGAGGCTGGGGTCAGACCAAGGAGGGGCCTGGTTGGTGGGAGAAGGAAGAAAGACCACTTACCAAAATGAACAGGCAGAACAAATCATTTATATAGGAAATATCTGGCTAAACTGAAAATCTAGGGGCGATGGGAAACCCTCTTTTTCTTTTTTTTTCTAAATGTCCTACGCTTGGGGGGCCAGGGTTGACCTTCTAAGGTGAAATAAACAGGCCCCGTCTCACCCCACACTCCATCATCATGGAGTTTAGGATATCTGGAGGCCAGATGTGTATTGAAGAGACAGGGAAGAGATGAGGAAGGAAGGGTGCCCCCTCATTGGTATCTGTTATGCGGAATGAGTGTGTCTCTGGTGCAGCTCCTGGACTCTGGGGTTCTTGGGTGAGATGGGGCTAGAATGGGTTGGTGCAGGGGCAAAACTGGGCACTCAGTTTAGAAAGCCACCAGGGTCATCATTCTCAAAGTAGCCTTGCTGGAGCACCTTTGTAACCAAGCAAACAGGGGCCCATGGCACGTGGTGCCTTGATGCAATACCCACAATTAGGATCGGAAGAAACAGGTTTTTATTTACAGGGGTGAAACCTTAGAGGGGGCTGAGAGCACTTCTGCTTAAAGCCATGTTCTCCCTTGAGACTCAGCACTTCCCTTGTTCCCCTCCAGGCCATAAGCCAAAACCAAGCCCAGTAGCTCCCCATCTCCTTGTCTATTGTTAAGCTGGCTGCACAAGCAGATCTCTGTCCTCTTGCAGCAGCTCTCGCCTTCAGGATCTGGGGTACATTGTTCTCAGCCTCCATGTAATAGTTCAGGAAAACATGTACCATGTTGTGCTGGATCACAGTGAAGTCCAGCACAAGTCCTAAGAGAGTAGCCTTTCCATATGTCCTGAGTCCCAATAGTCCAGAGAGAGTCCAGGTCTTCGAGACAGATTAGCACCTTGCAAGGCAGAGTCCTTGGTGGCTTTGGAGTCAGCTGGAGTGGACACAATTAGAGCAGCATCATGCCTCCTTCCTTACTACACCAGGCTGCATGGCCGAACCCTGACTACAAACTGTATAGCTGCTATATCATTATAGGCAGCATGGCTGACTCCTCTACTACAAACTACGTAACTACTACTTCACTGCCAGCCACATGACTGAATTCCCTTCTGGCTCATGGCTCCTTCCTCATGGCTACTCCCCTTCCCTTTCTTTACTCCACCCACATGGCTCTCCCCATGGCAAACCAGCTGTCCTACAAACTGCTTAGCTGCTACATCGTGGCCCTCCCACCTCTTGGCTGCCCACCCTTCTTTTAAATTCTGACCCAGAGCTTCCTATGTGACCTCCTATGCATCTCTTCCCGCAATGAGCTACATTTGCCAGTTTCCCATATCTTCTACCTTCTCTTGTTTGCCATCTCTAGTCACGGCAAGTGTGACTCAGTGATGCAGGGACCTCTGCCTCCCTGGCTATGTCACAAGTCAGGATACATTCTGAAAGTCATGTATTCCTTTTGCCCTGGGGTGGTAGCACAGCTATTAGCTAGCCATCAGCTTGCCATAGATATGCAAAGTATCTTAAGCCTATCATCCTCTCTCCCTTCTCCCATCCCCCAACCATGGGCTGCAGGGGACATCTCTGTTTCAGGGGCTTCTTGCTCTGCACCCTGTTTCACCTTGATGTGATACTTGTAGTTTTTCAGGACTGGGCCAATGTGAATGGGCAGTCAGGTTAGCACATCTGCTTGTTGTATAAGCAGGAGAGGTTTGCCATTGATTTCCTGTTCTTAGAAAGCTGTTGCCTGCTCAGGAAAGTTGGCCTCTGTGAAATATTCTACCACATCCATCACTGTTCACTCTACTGAGTCACCTGGCTTCTCTTTGCACCCAGAAGGACAGCCAAAGGGACACCCCCTGGCCCCACGTAGGGCTGGTTTTCCTGGGAGCAAAGGCACAGGGGTTAGGGAGTCTGGCCCAATGGCAACAGAAACTGATTCCCCTTCTTACTGATAGCTGCCCTGGAGAACACCTAGCAGGTGCCATTGCCTGGTGTTGGCCCCTGCCCTTCATCTCGTCCCTTTTGGGGTTCACAGGGTGTCCACTCCTTGACCCTCTCTTTGGCACTCTGAGTGCCCTGCTCACCATTAAGCTGGTCATGCTGGGCACCTGCAGGACAATCACCCTAAGGCACCTCAGAGCCTTCAGACACATTGTCTTCATCATCCTCATCTTCATTATGTTTCTCTTCTTCCTTCATAAGCAGTTGCTCTTTTGAGGACAAATCTATAGTCATTTGAATTGTTATTCCCATGTAGGTAACATTTTGTTCCTCTCTAGCTGCTTTCAAGCCATTTTTCTTTATCTTTAATTTTCAGACATTTGATTGTGATGTGTCTGAGTGCTGATTTATTTGAGTTTATCCTTTTAGAGTTTGCTTAGATTCTTGAATCGGTAGGTTTATGTCTTTTGTCAAATTTGGGAAGTTTTTGACCATTATATTTTCAAATATTTTTTGTGCATTGCTCTGTTTTTACTCTCCTGGGACTCTAGTAACGTAAATGTTAGATCTTTTGTTATTGTCCCATATGCACTTGTTCTTTATTTTCTGTTTTGTTTCTTTTGTTCAGACTGGGTAATTTCTACTGATATATCTTCAGGTTCAGTGATCCTTTCATCTGTTAAATCTCCATTCTGCTTTAGGCCCATTCAGTGAGTTTTTTACTTGTAATTTTTAGTTCTGAAATTTCCAGTCAGGTCTTTATATCTTCTTTGCCTTTGATGAAATTTTGTTTTTCAGTTTGTTCCAAAAGTGTTCTTAATTACTTAGAACATCTTTATGATAGCTTCTCTAAAGTCCTTGTTCAATAATTCCCACATATATGTCACCTCAGCATTGGCATCTGTTGTATTTTCTCATTTGAGTTGTTTTTCATGTTTCTTAGTATCAGAGGTAATTTTTTTTTATCCTGGACATGTTGGATATTATGTTATGAGGTTCTAGTTCCTTTGTAAATCTTCTGTTTTAGCAAGCAGTCAATATATTGATATATAGAATGCACATTCTGGTCTAGTTCTGTGGGCTCTGGTTTGAAGATCAATTTAGCCTTCAAAGCCTTTGCAAAGCTACTCTGACCTGCTGCACTGTGTGCCACCCAGAGGCCAGTTTGAAACCTTAGAGTATTCCACATTGTAGTGTAGTTCTCAAAGCTTTTACTGTGTTGATACCAGTTGATTTCATACATGGGTTTCCTGGGGAGGCAACATCCCTTTTTTTACCTCCCCACTCTATTTGAGAGGGGATGGGGTACCATCTTTTAATTATGTAATTAGTGCAAATTGCAAATAGTCAGCAGAACTCCTTCCCGTGGCCTCTTCAGTGCCTGGTGAGGAGGAAAGAATTGTCACCTTTGCTTTGGTGGTATAAGCTGAGGATGGTCAACAGGGTTTTGTCCCACAGTCTCTGCAGTACCTGGTGGGGAGAGGGAAAGGTATAGGGTTTTTTTTGTGGTGCTTGACTAGAGTAGGGTAACTGTAGTCAAAAGGGTACCATCCTGTAGAACTACCATCTTCCTGGTCATTTGGCTAGAGAAAATGAGCTTTTCTTGGGGCTTGGTTTTGTTTTTTGTTTTGTTTTGTTTTGTTTTGTTTTGGAGGGAGCAGTTATTAGCATTTGCTGGTTGCATATTGCTCTAACATCCAAACCAGGTTACATAGGAGGCAAAATAAATAGGCTACCCAGGGAACTCACCACTGAGTCATCCCTCAAGTCCCTAGCCAGTTTGCCTTCTTTTCTCCACTTTCACAATGTTTTTTTGATAGTTATTCATGTATTTTGAACAGGAATTTTGATTGTAATTAGCAAGAGGAGTATGATAGAATGTGCTTACTCCATCTTCAATGGAACAGGAAACAACATTAAGGCATTTTAAATTGCTTTCTTAATAAGTTGTAGAGTGTTACTTCTCATTTGCTCCTGTATGTAATGAAAAATCCTACCCATTTTGTGTATGGATTATATGTCTCATGGTCCCATACTGCGACAGGCAGTAAACACCTAACCCCAGTACACAGCCCAAGTCATCTTCCTAAAGAACTCTACTCTTCAGCTCTCTGCCTGTGCGCTATGGCTCATCGGACCTCTCCATATCTTCCTCATTTCCTCTATCCATTTGGGCCTCCTTCTCCAGGTGACCAGCTGCAGCCTTTTCAGCCCTTACTGAACTCGTAGTAGGGCTATTAGGATTAAATAGTTAATACATGTTAAGCACTTACAACATAGAACTGCCACAGAAAAATCAGTCATTACATGGTGTTGGTGATGGTTATACCCTTCAATTTTGGCTAGCCTAAGCTTAAAGTAAAAGATAATCCAAAGTATCTATGGTCTTCCACCAAAGTAGGGAAGTCATATTCTTGTTAGCTTCAGTTTGAAGGTGGAATTTTCACTCATGCACTAGTCTGCAAACATTTATTGAATGCTTAACATGTTGAGCATCCGAAGATAAGTAAGACACAATCAATGTCTTCAAAGAGCCCAGAGACTAGAGTGGTGAATATATATGTGAATGAGTACAATAAAGTAAGTAAGTGCAATGAAAATAGTCTGTACAAGATAGAGTGGGGAAACCAAGGTGGCCATGTGTTTGGGGTTGAGGAAGGGTTCGCAGAGCTGGTGACACCTAGGCCGAATGTTAGAAGATAAATAGTTTTTCCCCAGGTGAGTAAAGCCATTTCATGAACAAGTAGGATGAGCAAAACTTTCAGAAGCAGAAGGCAGTGTGGCAGGTAGCTTAGTATCCACATAATCTGTATCATATGTCTGCAAGTGGATTGAAATCGTATGTTTAGAGAAACTCAGGAGGCACACTCTAACCTAATTTAAAAGGTCCTTCATGATCTAGTCTCTACTTGACTCTCCAATTTTATCTCTTGTTATATGCATATAGATGTTTATAATTGTCAGATATCATGTGTTAATACCTGCAGAGTGATACACAGTATCCATTTTAAAGACAGATTTATTGTATCTGACTCTTTTTCTTTTGCTTTGAAATTTAGAAACAGATTGCATTTAAGACCTGAAATACAGTTTCTAAAATATTGACTTCTCCAGAAAACTGTGGCTACATAATAATGCTTTGCCTCTATCATGTTAGAACATGCATTAGACTCAAATACAAAACCATGAGATAATCCACCATCTTTCTTCAATTTGAGCAAAGATAGAAAGCCTAAGGAACAACATAGATGGGCTTGCAGAGGATGGGCTGTTTTACTTCAGCCACCATTAAGAAAGGAGCACAAATGCATGGGTTTTCATGTATATAAAGTTGAACCTTTGGCACATGGAATTAGGGCATTTTATCACATAGCATTAATACATAATCAGAAAATTGTGTAGTGTCAGGGATAGAACCACCAGCATTCAAGCAATGCTGTCAACTAGGCAAGAAAATGTTCTACTGAGTGTTTTTTCTTTGTCTAATTCCTGCTTATACTGGTAGCAACTTGCAATGAGAAAAGGAGCTTGCACTCCTTATATTTTCTGTTTAAAACAAAACAGAAAAACTGAAATATAAGCCCTGTTATACATTAATAATTTTAAGAACATCAGTTATACAAGAAAAAGACTAAGAACAAAAAGAGTGTTTATAGCTACAAACATAATAGTGAGTGGTCCATAGACCCTCACAGGGCTTTGCAGTGGCACTCAGCCGAAGCCACTTTGTAATCAGTGGCAGTAAACAGACATGCAGCATTCTTTGCCAGATATGCAAGTAGTCCAACAATAATACAAGGCTCTTCTCATTAAGGGCGTGTATGCCAACATTGCTCTGACTCTTACAAATAATCTCAGTAAGTGTGGCACTCCATAAACCTGGGACACTGGTGCATCAGGGTAAGCCAAGGGGATTTCAGTGGGCAGTGCATATCCTTTTAAAAGATTTTATTATTTTTTAGAGAAAGGGGAGAGAAACATGGATGTACAAGATGCCTCTCTTACACCCCCAACTGGGGACCTGACTGGTGAACCAGGCATGTGCCCTGGCTGGGAACTGAACCAGTGACCTTTCGGTTCACAGACCAGTGCTATTGTTGAGATTGTCTTGTGATTTCTTGCAGCTTGCATGGTCTTCTAGAATAGTATCTGCATTTTTCTTAGCAGGGAGTTGAAACAGCTGCATCTGCCTGGTAACTAAGTCAGTCCTCAACAAGCCATGGTTTTAATTCTTTAGGAATCTTCCCTTTAACTTCCATTCTATTCTTGAATGCTTCCTTGCTTTCAACAGTGGGGTCAGCCTGCACCCTTTACTTCAGAGATGGCTGAGGGGTTTCGCTGGTACTGCCACCATCTCTGTTTCTAGGAGTCTTCTTTTTTGCCTTGCCTACAGATCCTGAAGGGTGCTTCTCTGCAGAGCGACCCCCTCCCCCATCTGCCGGGAGGACTGGATCCAGATTCTTCTGCTGTGGAGCAGCTGTCTTCTTTCCTAACAAGGGGCCCCTCTAATCTTACTTCTCTGCATATTGCTTCTAGTTGGCTTTTTGAAGTTGTATTCTTTGGCAGATTGTTGTTCACAAATTTGAGAACCCTGCTTTCTGGAACTCATTCAACCCTGTTTTCATTTCAACCAATAATCCTTTTCCTTCTTGCTCTCCAAGAACTAGTGTTTTCCCAGATGGAACCTTACAGATCTTTTGGGATGGTCTAGAAGGATGAGGGGGGTGGGAAACAACCCAAGATTCTGTAATCAGGATCAGATCTTCTGATCCTTATTATACAGCAAACTTAGTTTTTCTGATTTGGCCTCTGTGTCCTGATCTTCAAGAACAATGCCCTTTAGGCAACTACGCACTCAGTTAATTTTCCAAGGGATCTGACTCTTGCGACAAGACTAGCTTGAGACACATTCAGTCCCAAGTATAAAATGAGAAAAACCCCGCTTAGTCACTGCTCTGAATTGAGGATGCGGGGAAAGAGTACAGGGTAGCAGATGCCTGAGTGACAGCAACTTGAGTTTTTTACTGCAGGCTTGCTGGGTCTTCCCATCTCCATTGTATCGTTGATGTGCCTTGTGCCAACTCTTTTATCCATAGCTGCCTCAGGCATGTTAGAGGCAGATGGCATTTGGGCATAGTTATTTTCTCTAGACTTCCCTTACTTTATCTGGATAAGATTTGGGCAGATTTAACTTTATCTTCTATACTGAGGACCCAGGGGTAGTTGGATGGTAACTAAACCATATAGGGATTCCCTCACTTTCATCAATTTGGGGGTGGTGATTGCCTGCTGCTGTGCTCTCTAGACCCTCTTTTCCTAAGACACCACTGACTGGAGACTGCGCCTGTTCTCAGGGGGTCCAGCACAGAGGGTGCAACCCAGGGTATATGGTATCTTCCCTCTGTTTCCTCCTCTTGCAGCATGTTTCCCTTACCCTTTATACTTCCGTCACAGTGAGACACATCATTCAAATACACCAGCCTCTCTCTGGAGTGCACCATTTACACATGTCGATTCTTCTACCTGAAACTCTTCAGGCCCCTCTTAGCCGCTTATCAGCCACCTCCCCGCCACCTGAAGACAAGACTTCCCCACAGGGGCCTTTGCTGTTACTTCCCCCTACCCACTTTGCTATCATGACAGCTGGTGACAGATTGTATTTTCTGAAAGATGGCTATAGTATAGTATCTCCCATCCTACATGCTCTTCTTACCATGTAATTTTAGTGCTGCTTCTATCAAGTGGTGGGGGTTGATAGTATATGTCTCTTCTCCTTGAACCTATGCAGATCTTTGTGATTGCCTGACCAAACAAAGTAGGACAGAAGGAATGCTGTAATACTTCTGAGGCTAGATCATCAAAATGCTATGTACTTCCACTCTTCTTTCTGGGAATGCTTGCTCTGAGGAAACCCAAACTAATCCATATGGAAAGACAGCAAAGAAATGTATACATGTTCCATCCCACAGTTCAGCAGAAGTCCCAGATGACAGCCAGCATCAGCCACTAGCTATAAGCAAAGATGCCTCTAGATGATTCCGGCCCCTACCATCAATCTCCCCTAGCCTT
The DNA here is from genome assembly GCA_004026545.1 of Mormoops blainvillei. Classification (NCBI taxonomy): domain Eukaryota; kingdom Metazoa; phylum Chordata; class Mammalia; order Chiroptera; family Mormoopidae; genus Mormoops; species Mormoops blainvillei. Next base: position 194,300 of record PVJD01001568.1, on the reverse strand, counting down.
CTAGTCTTCCTGCAGCAGAAACAAGCCGGTTCACTGAAATCACAGAATCCCTGAGGATAATGTTTTATGCCACTATACTTGGTTTCTTATGCCATTAGTAACTGAAAACCTTTGCTACTACAGTACTTTTAGCATATTTCTATTTTTTAATGTCTAACTTCCCTGGTAAACTCTGCTTCTTGAGAGCTGGCACTGCGTCTGTAGTGCTCATTCCTGTATCCTGTGTAGCATAAAGTAGATAGTGGGTGCACTAATAAATAGAAGGTATATGTTTCTTGTCTTCTTTTAATGTGGTGTAGACACCAAACTTGGTATCTGTGTGCAAACAAGCATACATGTGTTTCTGCTTTCAGGGTGGCTTCTGGCCTGCAGTTCTGTGCTTCCCAGGTTCAACCTTCCTTCCCCAGGTACCTCCTCTCCCTTCTCACCCTGATTGATCTATTAGAGATGCACCTGCTTGTTCCTCCCACATTTTTTACTTATAGGTGGTGCAAGTAATATTTCATTCTACCTGTGCAGGAATGAGGGTAGAAAAGGTAAAGAAATAGGAGGTTAGGAGTTCCAAAGACAAATTTGACCCATTTTCTAATTTTGTTAACAACAATCTTGGATGAAAAAAGGTGAAAGGGACTAGCCAAATAACATATATTCATAACCTATAGACATATACAACAGTGTGGTGATGGCCAGAGGGAAGGGGAGGGCAGGGTTTGGGTAGATGGGGGCAAAGGGAGGGAAATGGGAACATCTGTAATAGTGTCAACAATAAAAACAAAGAAAAACAATCGAGAGGATAAATACAAACCTTAGATAGTTTGGTATTTTGTCCTTCATGACAGTTCTTTCCTGGTAGTATTAGATTGTTGGGTTTAAGAGCTATTGCTACACCGTTATGGGCAAGCTTCAGGCTGCCCTCTAGTGGAAAGTAGCACAATAAAGTCCTACTACACAACACCCTGAGGCAACCTGGATCCCAGGACAAAGAAAATTTGAGTGTTGGGCTTGGCTCTGTCTTCTTGACTAGATATAAACAGTACCTACAGTATTACCTGGCATTTAGTAGGAGATCAATTAATATTCATCAAACAAAAAACCAACGTGCACTGTTTATGAATACTTAGAACATTTCTTGAAAGCCTACTATGTTTAAAACATTAAGCCAAACACTATAGATGTTACAAATCAAGGCCAGGTAGAATATATTTTAGGCTACTACTACTGACTCTGCTGTTGTGGTAGGAAAGCAACCACAGACAATATATAATCTGGTGTGTGTGTTCCAGTGAAACTTTATGTATAGAAACAGGCAGCTCACTTGCAGGTCTTAGCTTGCTTACCCCGTTCCTTTAAAAAAAATTCTTTATTATGAAATATCTCAAACCTCAGAAACGTACAGAGAATTCTGCAATGAATATCCCGTGTGTCTATCACCTAGTTTTGTTAAATTTTTTAACTTTTTTTTTTTTTAGATTTTATTATTTATTTTTAGAGAGGGGGAAGGGAGAGAGAAAGAGAGGGAGAGAAACATCAATGTGTGGTTGCCTCTCGCACACCCCCTACAGGGGACCTGGCCTGCAACCCAGGCATGTGCCCTGACTGGGAATCAAACCAATGACCCTTTGGTTCACAAGCCAACGCTCAGTCCACTGAGTCACTCCAGCCAGGGCTCTGTCAACCAGTTTTAACAAATGTTTATATGTCGCTACACTTCAGATATTTAAAAATAACAATACATTATAGATACAATTAAAATTACTTTGTGTACCACACCTGGATGCCATTTTCCCTCTTTTCTCTTCCTTTCCAGAAGTAAACACAGTGTTGCAGTTGGTGTTTTCCCCTGCATATATTTATGCTCTTAATATATATGTAGGTATCTATTTTAGGTATATTATTGTACAGTATTCTTTAACTTTGTGTATATTATTATATTACCTTCTTTTTTGTACTCCATATTGGTTTTGTTGTTAAAACTTTTGTGGTTTTATTGTATCATGAGGCATTGAAACATCTGAACATTACATTAAGCTTTCCCAAAGCCTGCACTAGTACCAGGCAAACTGCTGTCAGGTGTAACTCATCTAGCATCCAGACATCGCACACAATACCTCGGTAGCAGCAGCACACTGCGCCCACTCCCACCGCAGCCCTGCTTGTTTGTGTATGATACTTGGGGCATCTGGAAGAGCGTGAATAGTATGGGAAAAGGAGGGAGGAAGAAACAGCATGAGTGCCTGGCTGGGAGGAAGTCAGCCAAAGTTGTACAGGGCAAGTCCGAACATGTCATTAGTACAAACCCAGGCATCATTGATGTTCTTTAATAGGAACATCTGGTGGAACCCCATGATGGGGTCTTCATCGGCCTTAAGCTGGCCCACAACCATGCTGATGATGCAGCTGTCTGGCATAGGCTGATGGTCCTGCGCCATGATGCTGTGCTGGATTTTCTGGAACAGAAGGCTAGACAGCTTCTCTTCAATGGCAGCTTTCCCCTGAAATTTCTGACCTTCCCATGCAAGGCATGACTCATCAGTGTAAACTGCATCTAGTTGGGTTCCGTCATTATCACATAAGTAGTCATGTTGAATGAAGCTGGATCCAACCTGCTCCCTAATTGGCTTGTCTCCCATTCTGGAGCATCACCTGGCCTTGTTGAGACCTGAGGGACTGCCACGATGGCTGCAGTGGCAGCAACTCAGTGTAATCTGCCTCCACTCAACCTTGTTTTTGACATTTATATGTACTGCTATGTGTACAACACTGAATTTTGTAATGGTGCTTTTGTGTACTAAGAAATCTGCCTATTCTAAGGTTGCAAAGATTATCGCCTATGCTTCCTTCTCGTTTGATAGTTTTACCTTTTATCTAGTCCTCTGACTCATTTTTGAAAATAATTTTTTTGTGTGTGGCATGAGGTAGGAGTTGAGATTCATTTTGTTCCTTATGGTTACCTAGAGTGAGCATTTTATATGTCCATAAATTCTTTGACACTCCTTTCTTCAAAAGATAGAGCCTAATTCCTCTCCTCTTAGGTTTGGGCTATATTTAATGACTTAATTTTAATGAATAGAATGTGAAGAAATTATGGTGTTATGACCCAAGATTAAAGCATAAAAGGCACTATGGTTCCCCCTTGCTTTCTCTTTCTTGGATCACTCACTCTGTGGGAAGTCAGCTGCCGTGTCGTAAGGACACACTTAAGCAGACATATGAAGGATCCACATGGTGAGGAACTAAGACCCCTTCCAAATAACCATGTGAGTGAACTATCTCGGAAGCAGATCCTGCAGCTTTAGTTGAACCTTCATCAGTGACTGGAGTCCTCACTGATGTCTTGACTCCCACCTCATGAAAATCTTGAGCCAGAACTACCCATCTGAGCCACTCCCAAATCCCTCACAGGAACTGGAAGAAAAGAAATTTGTGTTGATTTAAGCCACTAAGTTGTGGGGTAATTTGTTAGGCAGTAACAGATAACTAATACATCCAATCTTCCCCATTGCATTACAATGCTGCCAATATAGAACATCAGTTTACCACATACATGTCTTTTTCTGAACTTTTTATTTTGTTCGATTGAGCTGTATGTCTGTTTTTATCCCACCAACGTACTGTCTTGATTACAGTAACTTTTACTGATATCGTGAAGTCTAGTAATATAAATCCTCCAACTTTGTTATTGTTATCATTTCTTTTGCCAAAATTAATATGGTTATTCCGGGTTCTTTGCATAGCCATGTAAATTTTAAATCAGCTTGTTAATTTCTACCAAAAATGCTGGGATTTTTTATTAGAATTGCACCAAATCTATATAGATCAATATGAGCATAATGGCTACCTTAACAATATTGAATGTTCCAATCCATGAATGTGTATCTCTCCATTTATTTAGATCTTTAATTTCTGTCAAAAATGTTTTGCAGATTTAGTGTAATATTTTATGTAGAAGTCCTGCACACAATTTGTTAAACGTATCTCTAAGTATTTCATGTCTTATGCTATTATAATTGTTATTGTATTTTTAAATAAAATATTCAATTGTTTGTTGCTAGCATATGGAAATGTGATTGATTTTGTATACTAGCCGTGTGTTTTCCTGTAATCTTGCTAAATTCACTCATTAGTTCAGCAGAGGGGTTTTTGTTTTTGTAGATTGCTTGAGATTTTCTGTGAACAGAATTGTGTCATCTGCAAATAAAGAATATTTTTACTTCTTCTTTTACAATTTATATGTCAATTCATTCTTTTTCTTGTCTCTATTGCCCTAGTAATGTTGAATAGACCCAGTGATATTGGACATCCTTACCTCGTCCCAGTCTTTCCTCATTAAGTGTGATGTTAGCTGTGAGCTTCTAACTTGTCCTTTATTAGTTTAAAGAAGTTCATTTCCTATCCTAGTTTGTGGGGAGATTTTTAATTTAAACATGAATGGGTATTGAATTTTATTAAATATTTTTTACTTTACTAAACCTGTAAGTTGAGGTGTTTACCTCATTAACTTTCTATGTTATCACTGTCATTTTAGGTTTGCTTTTATCGTCTTGCTAGTTGTCTTATATTTATTCTTCGTTCTTTCCTTTTTCTTTTTTTGCATTCTTTTTAATTAATTCAGTATTTTTTTGTTATTCCAGTAACTCCTTTGTTGACTAATTAACAATAACTTTTCATTTTGTTATTTTAGTGATTATTTAAAGTTTATAGTATACATATTTAACTCATCAGTCTGCCTTCAGGTAATAGTGGGCATCATATGTAGCATAAGAACTTTATACTACAGGGTTGGGGGAAAATAGGTTTACGGTTGTGAGAATATGAAACACAGAGTTTACTCTTGTATTATTATTTATTATTTATTGTATTATTTTCTATACAAACACTATAAATCTGCTTTTGCCCTAACCTGTATACTTTTCATTTCCTGGCCCTTCTGTTATTGTTGTTATGCATTTCACTTTTACACATGATATAAGCCCCACAGTACATTGCTATTTTTCCCTAGCTTTATTGAGATATCATTGATATGTAACATGTAAGTTTAAGATTTACAACATGATTTGATACATGTATATGTTATGAAATTATTACCACAATAAGGTTAGTTAACACCTCCATTTACTCACATAATTACCATTTGTGTGTCTGTGTATAGTGATAACATTTAAGATCTACTCTCAACTTTCAAGTATATAATACAGTATTGTTAATTATAGTCACATTATATACATTCAATCCCCAAAACTTATTCATCTTAAAGCTGGAAATTTATACTCTTTGAACAATATCTCCCCATTTCCCCCAGCCCCTGGCAAATACCACTGAACTTTCTATTTCTTTTTTTTAAAGCATATTTTATTGATTATGCTATTACAGTTGTCCCATTCTTTTTACCCCTTTATTCCCCTCCACCCTGCACCCCCCCCTTCCCACCAGCATCTTCACCCCTCTTAGTTCATGTCCATGGGTCATACCTGTAAGTTCTTTGGCTTCCCCAGTTCCTATACTATTTTCTATTTTCTATTTCTGTGAGTTTGGCTTTTTTAGATTCCACATTTAAGTGAGAACATAAGTTTTTGTCTTTCACTGTTTGATTTATTTCACTTTGCATAATTTTCTCAAGGTCCACCCATGTTGTCACAAAAATCAGGATTTTCTTTTTCTTTATGGCCGAATAATATTTCATTGTAGATACATGCCACATTTTCTGTATCCATTCATCTATTGGTAGACACTAAGGTTGTTTCCATGTCTTGGTTGTGAATAATGCTGCAGTGAACATGGAGATGCAGCTATGTCTTCAAGAAGGTGATTTTGTTTCCTTCAGAAATATACCTAGAAGTGAGATTGCTAGATATATGGTAGTTCTATTTTTAACTTTTGAGGAAACTCCATACTATTTTCTATAGTAGTTGCAACATTTTACAATCCCATCATCAGTGTACAAGGATTCCAATTTCTCCATATCCTTACAAACTGATTTTCTTTTTTTTAAATAGTAGGCATCTAATGGATGTGAGATGAAATCTCATTGTAGTTTTAATTTGTATTTCTCTAATAATTTCTGATGTTGAGTATCTTTTCATGTTTGTTGGAGAACTGTCCAGTCAAGTCCTTTGTCTGTTTTTTAAATTGGTATGTTTTTAATTGGCAGTCTTTTCAAGTTCTTGCTTTTGGGGGAGAGTAAAATTGTGTGGGTCATGTGGTAATTCTGTGTTTAACTTTTGAGGGACTGCCAAACTGCTTTCCACAGCACTATATGAGGGTTCCAATTTCTCCATATCCTCACCAACACTTATTTCTTTTTTTTTTTATTACAGCCATCCTAATGAGTGTGAAATGGTACCTCGTGGTTTTGATTTGCATTTCCCTAGTGACTAATGATATTTAGCATCTTTTCATGTGCTTGTTGTCCATTTGTATGTTTTTGGGAAATGCCTCGAGTCCTTTGCCCATTTTTAATTGGACTGTTTCTCTTTTTGTTGTTGTAGAGATTTGCTGTATATTCTGGATTTTAAATATTTACCATATACAATCTGCAAATATTTTCTCCTAGTCTGTGGATTGTCTTTGCAGAACCTAGATAATGCCCTTTCCTGATAGTGCCCTTTGTTGCACAAAAGTTTTTAATTTTGTTGAAGCCAGGTTTTTGTTTTTTGGTTTTTTTTGCTGTTAATGCTTTTAGTATGAAATCCCAGGTCATGAAGATTTACCTGTATTTTCTCTAGAAGTGTCATGATCTTAGCTCTTATATTTAGGTTATTGATCCACTTTGAGTCAGTTTTTATATATAGTGTGAAGTAGGGTTCCACTTCATTCTTTTTCATGTGAAAATACAGTTTTCCCAGCACCATTTGTTGAAGAGACTCTTCTTTTTCTATTGAATGAACTTGGCACCCTTGTTGAGAATCAATTGGTCATAGATGTATGGGCATAATTATATCTGGACTCTATAAGTGTGTTTCCAATGATCTATATATCTACCCTTATGCCAAAAACCATACTGTTTTTATTACTGTAGCTTTGTGTAACTTTTGAAATTGGGAAGCATAAGTTCTCCAACTTTGTTCTTTTTCAATATTGTTCTGGCTGCTTGGGGCCTGAATTGTCCCTCGCAATTCCATGTGGATTTGAGGATTGATTTTCCCAGTTCTGCAAAAAGAAACCCTCAAAACAAACAAACCAAAAGAACAAAAGACAAACAAAAAAAAAACTAGGCTATTGAAATTCTGATAGGCAATCCATGGAATCTATAGATTGCTTTGGGTAGTATTGCCATCTTAGCAAAGACTTCCATTTGTTTAGGTCTTCTTTAATTTCTTTCAGCAATGTTTTGCAGTTTTCAGTGTCCAAGTCTTTCATCTCTTTGGTTAAATGTATCCCTGGGTGTTTTATTCTTATCTAGATTCTATTGTAAATGGAATTTCTTTCATAATTTCCTTTTTAGATTATTTATTGTTGGTGTATACAAAGATGACTGATTTGTGTGATTTGATCTTATGCCCTACAATCTTGTTGACTTTATTATCTCCAGTGACTTTCCTGTGAATTCTTTGGGATTTTTTTTTAACATATGTAGGATCATGTCATTTACAGATAGAGATAGTGTTATTTCTTTTGGAATTTGGATGCCTTTTATTTCTTTTTCTTATCTAACGTCTTTGGCTAGAACTTCTAGTGCAGTGTTGAATAGCAGTAGTTAAAGCATGCATCCTTGTCTTGTTCTTGATCACATCAGTACAGCTTTCAGTCTTTCACCATTGAGTATGCTTAGCTGTGGAATTTTCATAAATAACTCTCATCATGTTGAGGAATTTTCTATTTCTAGTTTTCTGAGAGCTTTAATCATGAAAGGATATTGAATTTTGCCAAATGCCTTTTTTTTTTTTTGGCATCAACTGAATCATTGTCTTAACCTTCATTGTATTACTGTGAAGTATTACATTGACTTTCATATGTTGAACCAGCCTTGCATTCCTAGGATAAATCCCACTTGATCATGATGTATAATTCTTTTTATGTGCTACTGGGTTTGGTTTACTAGTATGTTGTTGAGGATTTTTCATCTGTCTTCACAAAGGATAGTGGTCTATAATTTTTTTGTGATATCTTTATCTGGTTTTGGTATCTGTGAAGCCACCTGGTTCTTTATTTATTGGGAGGTTTTTGATGATTGATTCAGTCTTTTTTTTAAACTTGTTAGAGGTTTGTTGAGATTTCACTTTCATCTTCAGTCAGTTTAGTTAATTTACTTATTGCAAGAAATTTGTCCATTTCATCTAGGTTATCTAATTTGTTGGTATACAGTTGTTCATAGTATTCTCTTATAATCGTTTTTATTTCTGTAAGGTTGGTAGTGATGTCCCGACTTCCATTTCTGATTTTAGTTATTTATCTTTTCTTTTTTCTTTGTCAGTCTCTATAGGTTTGTCCATTTTAAAAATACAGGAACCAGAAGTAAGGTCTGCTTGAGTGTGGTTGGTTGGGTAATAATATAGGTGTAATAATTTATAGTTTTACTTTGAACATTTCACTTAAAATGTCATATGGTGTGCTTGAGTGTGATATTGTTAAGTTACAGAATTATATGCTTATGATTTTGTAATAAAAAGGGGGCGTTATTTGTGCCAGACCCTGTATTTTTAAAGAAACAACATTTTGGTTTTATTGATCCACTATTGTTTTCTATTCTGTATACTATGAATCCCTGCCCTAATCATTATTTCCTTTCTTCTGCTAACTTTGTGTACAGTTTGCTCTTTTTCTCCCTCCAGTCCCCCACAGTATAAAGTTAGATTATTTCTTTGAGATCTTTTCTCATTTCTTTTTTTAAGATTTTATTTATTTATTTTTAGAGAGACGTGAAGGCAGGGAGAAAGAAAGGGAGAGAAACATTGTTCAGTTGCCTCTCTTTATGTGCCCAGATCAGGAACTGAACCTACAACCCAGGCATGTGTCCTGACCAGGAATCCAACTGGCAGCCTTTCAGTTTGCGGGATGGCGCCCAACTGAACCACACTAGTCAGGGCTTTCCTCATTTTAAATGTAGGCATTTACATCTATACATTTCCTACTGAGCACTGCCGTCACAGCATCCCGTAAGTTATATTGTCTTTTCATTTGAATTTGTAAGTATTGTTGGCCCTTGAACAACTTGGAGGTTAGGTGTGCTAACACAAGGCATAGTTGAAAATCCATATATAACTAATTGACTCTCTGCATACGTGGATTCCCAACTGCAGATCGAAAACACAATTGATCCTTGAAAAACTCAGATTTGAACTCCAGTTCCACTTACCATATTTTGCCATGTATAATGCACACTTTTTGCCCAAATTTTTGAGGGGAAAATAAGGATGCACTTTATACATAGGTATATTGATTACATACCATGGGTATAATAATCCCGTGTATAATGTACACAGAAACATCGGTGCATAATATACATGGCAAATTGTAGTATATACAGATATTTAAATTTTAGTTTCTATTGATCTGTCTTTAAGTTCAATGACTTTATTTTGCTATCTTCAGTCTGCTGTTAAGCCTATCCAGTGAATTTTTCCAATTATTTTATTTTTTAGTATGTTTATTTCAGACTTAAAATTTTCCTTTCTCTTTAAGAATTCCTTACATATTCACTCATTAAAACCATGTTTTCCTGTAATTTTTTAGACATATCTACAATCTTGGTTGGCTGGGTCTAACATTTAGATTCATTTCTATACATTGCTTTTTTGTAGACTATGGATCACATTTTCTTGTTTGGTTGGGGTTTTTTTGTATGTCTAAGTGAGTTTTTATTGAATATTGTACATCATAAATAATACTTTGGAGTCTTTTATCTCTCCATGAAGTATATGGATTCTTATTTTACCAGGCAATGTAATTATAGGCTAATGACCTTATACTTTGTTAGGATTGGTTTTGTTTTTACAGATCAATGGAGAGCCTAAATGGTTTCCCAAGCCCCAATAACTTGGAAAGATTCACCCTCCACATTCTGTTCCTGTGTATCTTATCATGGTTTGACTTTAGGCTTTATTAGGACCGACCTAGAGTGGGACTTAGTCTGTGCTCTGGTTGCTAACCCAAGGTATAAATTTTCTGCCATTTCAACTGGATGCCAAGGGTGTTAAAGATTGGTTTACAAGATCTCTCTGCTTTGGCAGGGCTTGAACTTTCTGGGCAGTGCTCTTATCCCATGCCTGCTCTAACTCTAGGATCTTTGTTCTAATCTCAACCCCATATAGTGCCTGCTTCTGGTAAGCCTCAGGTGATCTCACTCTGTGTATTTACAGCCTCACTCTATTATTCAGAACTCTCCAGAGAAATAAGCCAATAGGATGGACACCCCCTGCCCCATATTTATTATTGGGAGTTGACTCATGCAATTACAGAGGCTGAGAAGTCCCAGGATCTATAGTCAGCCAGTGGAAACCCAAGAGAGGTGATAATGTAATTCCAGTCCAAGGCCAAAGACCTAAAAAGCGGAAGAGCCAATAGTGTGATTTTCAATCCAAGTCCAAATCTAAAAACAGTAGACTGATGTCTCCAGCTCAAAGACAGTCAAGCAAAAAGAATTCTTACACAGCCTTTTTGTTCTGTTCAGGTCTTCAACAGATTGTTTGAGGTCCACCCATTGTGGAAAGAGCCATCTTCTTTACTGAATCTACCAATTCCAGTGTTATTCTCATCCAGAAACACTCTCATAGACACAACCACAAATAATGTTTAACTAAATATCTGAGCACCCCACAGCCCAGTCAAGTTGAGACATAAAATTAACCATCACACCAGCCTTAGTCACAGATCTGTGGGGGACTTGCATGGACTTCTGGAACTCCCTATCTGCACAGCACCCTCTTTCTCTTGCTTTGCCCAGTAGTTTCCAGCTATTTCAGTTATCCCTAAGCCCAACCTCTGCTTCTTCAGCCCAGTGGGGTCACTCTACTCTGGTCAGACTCTAGCTCTCTTCAGTGTAGTCAAGATACTGTCCCCAAGTAGAGGCTCTAGGTGATCAGGAATCAGTCTTGTGCTTTCTGTTGTCCTCTGCCTGAAAGTAGTTGCCTCATAAATTTTGTCCATTTTTAAAGTTGTTTATGGTAGGAAAACTAGACTGATATCTCTTAATCATGGCTGGAATGGTTGTTAGTTTTCATCTGCTTTTATACTATTTTATTATATGAATTATACCCCTATTCATCCATTTTTGTATTGGTGGACTTTAGCTATTGGTGTGTTCAAATTGTCTCTAATAAAAATGAAGTTTTAATGAGTATCTTGGTACCCAGAAATGGAATTGCAGAGTTATGAGATATATATTTCTTCAACCTCATTAGATACTGCCAAATTGCTCTCCAAATTATACTGTTCCACATATCCACAAACAGCATGTGAGTTCCTTTTGTTCCACATCCTTGCCAAAATTTGCTCTGTTGAACTATTAAATTTTTCTAAATTTTTTTGTGCAAGTCAATGCAAAATAGTATCTTGTTACCTCAATAAACATTTCCTAGGGAGGAACATTTCATATACATTTCATAAACATTACTGGGGAGGTTAAACATATATATGTATATGTGTGTACATTCATATACACATACACAAATATGTACAGTCGGGTCATCTTTTTGTCATTGATTCTTAGAAATTCCCTATAAATTCTACTTACTAATCCTTTTTTGGTTAGGTAGATCCCACCCACACCCCCAATCTTGGCTTGTCTTTTACCTGCCTGTGTTGTCTTCCCATACAGAAGTGTTAAATTTAATGTAGTCCTAGTTATCTGTGTTTTACTAAGTGATTTGTGCTTTTTTTGTGTCCATTTCTTTGACCTCTAAACACAGAGATGTCCCAGAGCTCAGGCCTTGGCACTCTCTATTTACACTAATTTCCAAGTAACCTTACTTAATCTTGTGATATCTGTACATTGATGGCTTTTACATCTAACTTCTCTCAACACCAGTAATATATAATTTAAAGGACCCTAGCTGAGCTAGATACTATCTTTATTCTTCCCTTATTATCCAGGTATATAGAATGGGAAGTCTGCAGTCACTGCCTCCATTTCCTCATCTTCCATTCACTGTTTAACCTGCCACAACTTACCTTTGTTGCAGTATTCCACTGATACCAGTAATGTTTTCTTAACCAACACAGACCATCCCCTTTTCTTTTCAAGAAGTCTTCTTATGTGAATTCCAGTGAAGATGGAGGCATAGGTAAAAATGCCTCGCGTCCTCTCACAACTACAGAAAAAATTAACTAGATAACAAAACAAGTATCACTCAGAATCATTAGAAAATCGAACTGTATGGAAGTCTGACAACCAAGGATTTGAAGAAGCCACATCCATCCAGACAGGTAGGAGGGGTGGAGATGTGTGGAGAGGCATGGAGAGGCATGGAGAGACATGGAGAGGAGTGGAATGGGTTGGTCCTACATCCACATGTGGTGGATAAAAATCGGGAGGGATACCTTAAGAGCAAGGGATCCCAGTCTCAGACCGGACTACCCAGCCTTGGGTTCCAGCGCCAGGAAAATAATTCCCCATAACTTCCGGCTGTAAAGACCAGCTGGGGTTGGGCAGCGGAAGAAACTGCAGGATTCTCAGGAAACTCCTCTTAAAGGGCCTTCAACAGGTTTAGTACTTACGCAGACCCACTCCCAGTCAGATTCAGCACCAGGGCAACAACTGGAAGGGAACAAGTAGCATACAGGGTAAAAACTGAAGTGACTGGCATCAGGGCAAGTGCTGGGAGACAGCTTCCTCATGGGCAAAACTCCAGAGTTGAGATAATGGCTTGTCCCCTCTCTGCACCACCTCCGACACAGAGCAACAGAGCTGTGACATGGGTTGCCCTGCCCTGGTGATTACCTACGACTCCACCCAATACAACTTACAGGTGCCTTTTTCTACAACAGGCCATGTTACTAAGACAGGGAGTCAAAGCAGGTCTACCTAACACACAGAAACAAACAGAGGGAGGCTGCCAAATTGAGGAGACAAAGAAATATGACCCAAATGAAAGAACAAAACTCCAGAAAAAGAACTAAACAAAATGGAGATAAGCAACCTATCCAATGCACAGTTCAAAACACTGGCTATCAGGATGCTCAAGGAACTCATTGGGTACTTCAACAGCATAAAAAGACCCAGGCAGAAATGAAGGTTACATTAACTGAAATAAAGAAAAATCTACAGGGAACCAACAGTGCAGAGGATGAAGCCAAGAATCAAATCAACAGTTTGGAACATAAGGAAGAAAAAAACATTCAATCAGAACAACAAAAAGAAAAGAGAATTCAAAAAAATGAGGATAGGCTAAGGAGCCTCTGAGACATCTTCAAATGTACCATCTGAATCAGAGGGATGCCAGAAGGAGAAGAAAAAGAGCAAGAAATTGAAAACTTATTTGAAAAAATAATGAAAGAAAACTTCCCTCATTTGGTGAAGGAAATAGACATTGTGTTTCCTTCCAATTGCAAGCCCAGGAAGCACAGAGAGTCCCAAACAAGGTGGACCCAAAGAGGACCACACTAAGACACATCATAATTAAAACTCCAAAGGTTAAAGATAAAGTGAGAATCTTAAAAGCAGCAAGAGAAAAGCAGACAGTTACCTACAAAGGAGTTCCTGTAAGACTATCAGCTGATTTCTCATAAGAAACTTTGCAGGCTAGAAGGGACTGGCAAGAAGTATTCAAAGCAATGAAAAGCAAGGACCTACAACCTAGATTACTCTATTCAGCAAAGCTATCATTTAGAATAGAAGGGCAGATAACATGTTTCCCAGACAAGGTAAAACTAAAGGAGTACATCATCACCAAGTCGTTAATATATGAAATGGTAAAGGGAATTATTATAAGAAAAAGATCAAAACTATGAATGTTAAAATGGCAATAAGTTCACAACTATCAACAGTTGAATCTAAAAAAAAAACAAACTAAGCAAACAAGCAGAACAGGAACAGAATAATAGATATGGAGATCATTTGGAGGGCCATCTGTTGGGAGGGGGAAGGCAGACATGGGATAAAAGGTGCAGGGATTAAGAAGTACAAATTGGTAGGTACAAAATAGGGGTATGTTAAGAACAGTATAGGAAATGGAGTAGCCAAAGAACTTACTGTAGTTTGCCATGTATAATGCTCACTTTTTGCCCAAATTTTTGAGAGAAAAATAAGGATGCACATTATACATGAGTATAATGATTACATACCATGGGTATAATAACAGGTATAATAATCCTGTGTATAACATGCACAAAAATGTGGGTGTGCATTATACACAGAGCATTATATGCGGCAAAATATGGTATATGCATGACCCATGGATATGAAGGGGACATGAAGGGAGGAGAGAATTGGGGCTACTGGGTGGAGGGGGCAAAGGGGCAAAAATTGGAACTGTAATTGCATAATCAATAAAATGTATTTTTTTAAAAAGAAGTCTTATGTGAAATAAGTAACATTAAACAGATAGAAGCAAAATTGTCCTGGCAGTGGGTAGGGGAGGAGTATTCCTTGCTTTTCTCATCTCTCCAAGTTGCTCCAGATCTGTCTTTACTGAGTCCTATCTTTCCAACCTCTCTATTCCCCCAAACATCCTAATCTTCAGCCATACTGATCTACAGTGGAACCTCAGTTCTCAATCTTAATTCATTCTGGAAGGCTGTTTTAAGAATTGTTCAAATGCTGAATCATATTTATACCTGCACATTCTTTGTGTTTCACCTGAGAGACACATGACTGATCATACAAGTATCAGCACGAAAGGGTTGTCAGGGCAAGAATCAAAGTTTTGTTCAACAACTGAGCCTTTTTTTCCATGAACAACTTGGTCAAGAACCAAATTGTTCGAGATGGGAGATGTTGGAGAACAGAAGTTTGACTCTATTTGAAGACTCTTGTATCATACTGTTTTCCAACTTTGTGCTTTTGGGCAATGCTCCTTCAATCTGCCTTGAATCTGCTTTAACCATTTTTCTCAGCTCAGTTAGCACCTCCTAGCCCATCTTTCCCTTATCATTTCTTCTCTTCTTGTGCCTCTGTTATCACACCACACTGAATTGTTCCACTTATTTACGTATTCAGTTTGTTTCTTCTGTGTGCCCTGACTGGGGAATCGAACCCACAACCCTGGGTGTATCTGGATAACATTCTAACCAACTGAGCTACCCAGCCAGGGCCTGAATATTAACTTTTTATGTACACATCTTCCCCTACTCAACTGAGGACTTTCAAGATCAGAGAACCTGTCTTTTCTCCATTAATGTAATGTATGTCAGTAACAATGAATAAAGCAATAAATGAATTTCCGAGAAAGCTGAGCTAGACCAAAGTCTGAATTGGCAGACTACCAAGTTTGCTGTTGTTGTTTTAACAATTTTATTAAGATACAACTGACAGAGTTGTGAAGCAATCAGCATAATTTAATTCTAAAAGATTTTGTTCCCCCCAAAAGAAAACTACCCGTTAGAAGTCACTCTCCATTACACCACCAGGAACATACTCCCCAGTCCTAGACAACTTTCTCAGACCACCGAATTTAACATAAATTTGTAAATTGATCACTAATCTTCAAAATCGGTTCTGGACCATCATGTGAAATTTGGTAGATAATTGTCCCACTTTACCAACTTGTACTGCAGAAACTGAAACACACCACAGCTCCAGGTTTGATCTGCTGTTTATTAGATTACTTGATCGGGACTTTATTAAAACTAGACCCACATTTAACACAAAGGTGGCTGGTTTGGGTTGGCCTTCCTTTTCACTGTTTTAGTTGAAGTAAATCCTCTTAAGCTGTCTATACGTCGGCAGAAAATAGGTTAACTGGAAAAACCTCACACCCTCTGGCAGCAATTTTGAAAACTGCCTGATAATCTCTTCTGGAGAGTTTAGCCCACAGTAAAATACCATGGATTAAGCGTTACATGAATAGCTGCTCTCTGGAACTTTTATTTTTAATCTGATTCTTCACAGGCTCATCTCTCGATGGGTGCTGTGCGGGTAGACACCCAAGAGGCCTAGAGAATAAAACTCGGTTTCCAAGGAAGCCGCATTTTCCTAATTGGGTCGGGTCTAGCGCGTTGCCCGGCGTTTCCTCTCGCGGTCGCGCGTTTGAGTCGCGTACGCAGTGACGCAGCCGGCGCGCGGTAACGCGCCTCCCGGCGCGGTGCACGCTGGGATATTTAAGTCGTCTCCGCGGCGCGGAGCCGCGATGTCTCCGGCGGCTGCGGCGCCTGGAGGATGCGAGCGGCGACGGCCAATAGCGAGTGTCAGGGACGGTCGGGGCCGGGGCTGGAGTTGTGGTGGGGCGGCGCTCCTCGGTCTGTCGCTGCTCGGCCTCGTGCTGTACTTAGTGCCGGCGGCGGCTGCGCTGGCCTGGCTGGCCGTGGGGGCTACCGCGGCCTGGTGGGGACTGAGCCGTGAGCCCCGGGGTTCGCGCGCCTTCTCCTCGCTCGTTCGGAACGCGCGGCGTCAGCGAACACTGCTCTCCTCGCCTCCAGCCAAGTCGGCAGTAAACGGAAATCTCCTAGAGCCGCGGACCCTGCTCGAAGGACCCGATCCTGCTGAATTGCTCCTTGTGGGCAGTTATCAGGGCAAGCCCGGCCCCCCGCAGCCTGCCCGGGTTCCGGAGGCCACGGACCTGTGGGAGAGGCCTGGCGTTCTCTCACCCACCCGCACCGCGCCTCCGGCTCATTCGGCCTATCACGTTCACCACATTCACTCCTCTCACCCCGGTTCTCTTCTCCGACCCTCCAGAAGGCCTTCCCACAGGTAAGATAACGCAGATCTTTCCCAGACCCTCCTCTCTATCGACTGGCTTTGAATAGAGGACTTAACTTATAAGTCCGATTTTCTTTCATTAAGTCCAAAGGGGATTCTGTGTCGTTTCGTCTTCTTTAAACATCTTGGTGCGTATCTACTGTCTCCTCCCCCGCCCCTTAACCTTTGGAATGAGACATAGACGTACCTTCCAGTTCTTAAAACTGTCTGAATTTTAGTACAGAATAGATTTAGCAGAACACTTGTTAAAACTAAAGTAACTCTACTTCGTGTGAAAATGTCTTTATCTTTCAAGTGTAGTTATATAGTATTTTTTAAAATATTTTTTCCTTTGGACCGATGAAAGAAATTCTGTCAGTGTAGCTGAGCCCAAAGATGAGTTCCCGGGAAACACTTATTCCGTTGATACAACTTGATAAAGATGATGGAATTCGACGTTTTCATTTAGTCCCAAGAGTGGAAAGATACATGAGAATACAAAAATTTAGTGAGAATATTAGGTCCTTGATAAGTAAATTTAGTTGAGAGGATGAACATTTAGGTGTTGAAAAAAATTGACTCTGGGTGTTTATTACTGATGACTTAATGAAAAGATTGAAGGATTTTTGAAAAGTTTCTCCCTGCATGTCCTAACGCACACTTTTCTTCCATTGTAGTTTTACTTGTGTGGGCAAGGTTTTCAATTTCCCTCTCAAATTGTTGACGTCCTCTGTAGGGAGGGCTCTTAAGCAGCTGCCACTTTCTGCCCTTACGTGGATAAGGGGGAAGTTGCCATAGTAATTCTGTGTTCTGTATTGTTCAGAGGTTTAAGCTCTCTGGAAAACGTCTGATCCTACATGGTTGTTTAGTCAAATTTTCTGACAACTTTTAAAGCTTTTTTGATTCCTTAACATGTCTCCTGTTCTCCACAGGGATTGTGGGACTTTGTCAAATCGGTTTTTAATAACACCTCGAAGACGATATCCAATTCAGCAGGCCCAGTATTCCTCTTTGGGGGTACTTCCCACAGTGTCTTGGAATGGTTATCACAAGAAGGCTGTCCTATCTCCTCATAATTCCAAAATGGTATGCAGCCCAGTGACAGTGAGGATTGCTCCTCCTGATAGCAAATTGACTCGTTCTCCAATGTAAGTATTATTGTTGGAAGAATAGATTCTCTTTGTGTCCACTTTATTCTTCTATGGTTGTTTCTCTGACAAGACAACTATAAAGCAAAAAAAGAAGAAGAAAAAGAAGCACGTGCTTATTTAAATGAGAAATCCCAAATTTTAGTCATTGAACTGTCTATTTATTTTCTTTCTTTCTTTCTTTCTTTCTTTCTTTCTTTCTTTCTTTCTTTCTTTCTTGCCTTTGATTGTAGCTTTTAATTGCTAAGAGCATTTTCTGGGAATTTATAAATTACTCTTTTGCTTATTGGTTAGCTTCTGATTTCCAGTGAAGCCTGTGCTGTATGACATAGTAATTAAAATATCTTAATACTAGAATCTTGTCTTCCTTTGCAGACCAGAGCAGTTAATCACCTCAGTACTGTCCCCAACATCAAATAATGCTCCAGACCCATGTGCAAAGGAGACAGTACTGAGTGCCCTCAAAGAGAGGAAGAAAAGAACAGTGGAGGAGGAAGAACAAATACTCACTGACAGCCAGGAAAATAAAAGAAGGTAACGGGCCAAGCAGAGCACTAAAAAGGCCTCCCTGTACTCCTGTGATTTGTTGAATACAGATTACTCCCCCAAAAGATACAGAGGGCAGCTCCAGTTTGTATGCCTTAGTAGGTCTCCTCCTTTGGCTTTCATGGAAGAGCTTGGTAAAAAAGGCTTTCATGCTGTTCATTTCAGGTTTAGGCATAGGTTAAATCAATGTTATAATTTACCTTTTCCATAAAAAAGTATCAGGATAAACCAACAACTGTTACTTGTGTTAGTCTCATACTTTTGATACAAATGTGTTAAATTCTGTTTTTGAGAGAAAATGTTCAAAGGCTTCCCCTCCCAGCTCTTACGGTGTTTAGTTATTTGGGTAACCACTCATAATTGCTGCTGGAGTAAATGTCATAATTGTGCTGGAGTAAATACTTGGCAAAGAAAAGTATGAGTATGGTAGATTTATGAGTAATGAGTGTAAAACCAACTCCATTAATTGATTTTTAGTAACTTAATGAAAATGGAGTAAGGAGCCTGTTCCCTGAGCGTGGAAAGAAAGTTGAAGTCACTAATTAGAATCAGAATTGCTTGTGACTTTCTAAGGAGTTAGTTAAGGATTCTGCTCTTTTTAAAAAAAAAGATTTTATTTCTTCACTTTTAGAGAGAGGAAGGGAGAGAGAAAGAGAGGGAGAGAAACATAGATTTGTGAGAGATACATCAATCAGTTGCCTCTTGTACACCCCCAACCCAGGACTTGACCCTCAACCCAGGCATGTGCCCTGATTAGGAATCGAACCGGCAACCCTTCATTTTGCAGGCTGGCACTCAGTCCACTGAGCCACAGCAGCCAGGGCACCCACTCATTTTTTAATACAACAAATTGAGCGGCCACAATGTGCCAGAGTCCATTCCAGGTACTGTGGATAAAGTAGTGAACAAGATAAAGTCCTCATGGGACTTGAAGGGAGAGAAACAAAAAGGGGGAAGATATTAAAGCAAGGTTTAGATTGTAAGTATATAGGAATTTTTTTTAAAAAAACTGATCTAATTATAGACGGTAATGAGAAGGGGGCTTCTTTATATGAGGTGGTCAAGGAGGTGCTCTCCGAGGAGAGAGTGAACCCCACACATGAAAAATATAATCATTGTCCCCATTACCTAGACCAGATTGTTCTATTATACATGTTCTGGGTTGGCCATCTTTAATATTTTAATAACAAAATTAAGTAGGGAAGTATTAATCAATGCAGGTATATTTATGTAATATAGGAAAGTCAGGTTATAATGACTAGAAATGTGATTTACAAGTAAGCAGTTTGAGCTAATGTCAACTAAGCAGGCATGGCAAGAGGCAGGGTATGTGGAGGTGGGAGAGGAAATAACTATCCTTACGGTCTAAGTAGGTTTTTTATGTTCTTCAGGGTGGTAGTTTCACTTGACACTAGTGAGCCTGTAACTGAGGATTATGTGTTATCTTTTCTGTAACTGGAATAAGCAGTGATTATGTGTACCATGTGTAGGCCCTTCTTATATGTGAGATGTAAAGTTTTTACCTAACAGACTTGCCATATTAACTTCTAGAGCGCTAATATATGGATTGGTCCTGAAATGTTTTTTTGTTTGTTTTTTAATTTATGGATGGTAGGGTGTTAAATTTGTGATTGTAAAAATTGATACACTGAATAAGTTCAAAAGGTTTTGATACAGAGTAAGTCTTCACTTAACGTTGTCATTAGGTTCTTGGAAACTGTGACAACATATAATGAAATCAGTTTTCCCATACGCTAATTGATAGAAACAACAGTTAAGTGCCTGTGGCACCTCATCAAAGTTACAAGTGAAACAACATTAAACAAAGTGATGTTATTCAAGGATCTGCTATGTTTTTATACTTACTGCCAGGACAATCAGAATAAATTTACTTTTTGGAATCTTTGGGATTTGAAGCAGACTTTTTCTTGTCTGACATGGAACCTGTGCTTCATAGAAATAGTATAGGTCCCAGGAATATGAGACTATGCTTTAAGGGGAAAAAAACCATTTCATTTAATTGAGAGGTTTTTTTTTTGATTTATCACAGGCGCCATGATAGCAGTGGGAGTGGGCAGTCAGCATTTGAGCCCCTGGTGGCCAATGGAGTCCCTGCTGCTTTTGTACCTAAGTAAGTGAAAATCCATCTGGTTGAGATACACACTATTTAGAAAAAGTGCATTGTCAAAGTTATTGTCCTGTAGATTTTCCTCTTTGCTTTATGCATTGCTTTATTTGTACAGGTTCAAATCTTCAGAATCGGAGAGGAACATTTGAGTAACTTGCCATAACAACTCTCTTATAATTCTTTTTAATAATTTTTCATTAATATGGGCAAAATATATTAAGGCTTAGAGAGTCTGTAAATATATTTAATAACCAAGTGTGTAAACAAACAGATCACAATGTTTGCACGATGGATAAAATGCAACACTAAAATTTAAGATAAGTGATACAAGTTTCTACATTTGAATTTAAACACATTTGAGGAAGAAATGGATGGGAGGGAAAGGGGCTCAGAAATATGTGTGAAAAGATTTGGGGCAACTTTTATGCTTACTATGGCTGCCAAAAAAGCCAGTGTACTCCTATTCTGTGCTGACAGAACAAATACTAGAATGAGGCGGGTAAGTGGTAGTCTTGCTTTCCTTGCTTCTCAGGTAGTCCATGGAGTGCTGTGGTTGTTCCAGTGTGCTACACTATAAAAGAGGACATACACAAACTGAAATTCATTTCAGCTGAAGAAACTAATATGTTAAGGGGTGGTGGTGGTGGGCGAGGGGATTTTGAAGGTATACAAGTTCTAGCGCAGAGGAGAAAAATCTCAGTGGCAATAAGGAAATGAAGGAGGGAAGGATGATGGTCTCCAAAAAACCGAAGGACTATCAAATGAAAGAAAGACAACAACTTGCTCAGTATGGCACCAAATAGGATCTGTGGGTGAAAGTTAGAGGAAATATGCTTTCACCCAATACAAGGATAAACTGGCCCACATTGGACATTCATCACTCCAGGAGATAGTGAGTTGTCTTCAGGGGTCCCCAGCCTCCCGGCTGCACAGCAGGAGTGAGCTTGAATGTAATTCACTCGAATCATCCCAAAACCATCCCCCCAACCCCATCTGTGGAAAAACTGTTTTCCACAAAACTGGTCCCTGGTACCAAAAAGTTTGGGGACCGCTGGACATTGTAACAGAGGTTGGATGACTCACAATTCTACAGGAAGGCTGTACAAGGAATTTCTGTTTCAGTTGGAAACTTAGAAAAAATGGCAGGTTCCTCTTAACTGATTTTTTTAAACAGCTTTATTGAGGGATAATTGACATGAAATAAAGTTTGTCTGTTTAAAGTGTACATTTTGATAAGTTTTGACGTGTGTGTAGCTGTGAACCCATTACCACAGTCAAGATAGTGAACATAACCATAACCTCTGAAAGTTTTCTAGTGTCTCTTAATAATATCTCCTTCCAGTCCTGCCATCCCCAGGCATTCAGTACCTGCTTTCTGTCACTAGAGATTAGTGTACATTTTCTAGAATATTATTTAAGTGGAGTTATACATTTAATTTTCAAAATATTTGGCTTTCCTTTCTTGACCTTGTCGGGGACATTAACAATAAAATTAAGAGCATTATCCTTTTTTATTAAGTTGACTTAAGAAACATTTTGTAACATGGGTGAAGCCTTAAAAGAATGTTGCTAACAATAGCACATCTAACTATCTTTTTCCCTTTTATTAGGCCTGGGTCTCTGAAGAGAGGTCTCAATTCCCAGAGCTCAGATGACTACTTGAATAAGAGATCTCGCACCTCTTCTGTGAGCTCCATGACAAGCACATACACAGGTGGCATTCCTAGCTCCAGCCGCAATGCCATTACCAGTTCTTACAGTTCTACTCGAGGTTTCTCTCAGGTACATTTTTCTTGTGGGTGGCTTGGACAAAATGTGTTCCCAGCATTAATTAATTGATTAATCAGTGTTTACTAATCACCTCTGTCTGTCAGATATTGGGATTACCTCTAAATTAACAGAAGATACAAATCCTTGAATAATAACTATAGACCAATGGAACAGAATGGAAAGCCAAGAAAATAAACCAGTATATATTTGGAAACCTGACATAAGATAGAGCCATTATTGCACATAAATGGACAAAGGATGAAAAATTCTGTAAATGGTGTTAATTGGATTGAGAAGGTAGATTGAGTCTGGATTGCATTGGGTCATAAATTTATCCTGGGTTGCAAATTTAGTGAAAGTTTTAAAAATAAGAAGTAGTTATAATTTTTTTTTAGAAAGAGGATGTTGCATAGCCTAGTGAACAGAGCAGACTTTGCTACCAGATAGACTTGGGTTCAATTTTGGCTTTGACACTTAGTAGCTCGGGTGGGTAACTCACTTAAATTCTTTTTCTTGTCTCTGAAGGATTGTTGTAAAGATTGAAAGGTAATGTTTGAAAAGTACTCATTATAGTGCCTGTCAACAAGTGGGCGCCCAATTACATAGTACTAGGGGAAAAAAATAGTAAAGCATGCGTGGAGGAAGATTTTTGAGGGGAAAAAAAGTTTTTGTAATAAGTTAACCAAGAAGACTCTAATAGTAACATGAATGTGAGAGGAAGACCTAAGCCGGAGCAGTTGTAGGAATGCAAGGAAGACGATAATCAAATAACCTTGATTATTTATTCTAGGTCAGGCCCTATCCTAAGTACTTTGTGTACATTTTCTCATTTAATCATCAAAATGGGCCTATTAAGTACATAGCCATTATCCATATTTTTTAAACCTTTCTACATTAAATTTCAAATGTACACACACGGAAAGGAAATATGAATCTCCATGTAGCTTCAGTAGTTAACAGCATTTTGCTTCTGTGTTTTAAAGTAAATTGTAAACGTGTCATTTCACCTGCTGAAGTACTTCGGTGTGTTTTTAAACTTTTAACATAAATAACCACAATACTGTTATTCCTCTTAAATAATAATTAATATTAATTACTATCACTTCATGTTCAAATTGCCGTTATTACCCTAAACTGTCTTTGTTACTTTGTAACAGGGACCAAAAATCAGTTCATTACATTTGGTTCATATATCTCTTGCTTAGGCTCTTTTATAATGCTAATACTACTTTTTTTTCATGCCTTTGAAAAAACTAGATTATTTTGTTATGTGGAATTTCCCATATTCCGGATTTAGTTTGCATTGTCACTGTGTCATTTTATATTAACATGTGCTCTATCTCCTGTTTACCTTGTAAATGAGTAGTTGGGTCTTGAGTCTTGATTATATTCAAGTTCAGTTGTTTTGGCAGAATATTGCATAGGTAATGCTGTGACTGCCTATTGCATCACATCAGGAGCACGTGATGCCTGGTTGCCTTGATTTTGTGATGTTAATATTGATTACTGTGTTCAAATGTTGTTAGTCTCATACTTTCATTTTAATTTTTGTATGAGCGTTTCATCTGAAAATTTTAGCAGCCATTCATCATCTTTGCCTAGGTCCATTGTTTTATTAGATTGCAAAATGGTGATATTCTATCTTTTCCTGTATATTTATTAACCAAAATTCTATGTAGAAGAACATGCCCTAACTATAGGAGTGACAGGATAATAAGACATTGATGCTGTAGCTAACCCCAGCAGTGACCAATGACGTTTTTGCTGTTGATTATCTTCATTAACTTCTGAATTTTTGTAAGGATTTTACGATCCTCAACACATTGTAGTTATTCCATTTGGTGCACAAAATTTTCCACCTTGGACCAGTGGAAACCCTTTCAAATTGGCTCTTGTATCCTTTCATTTTGACCTCAGTAGATAGATAACTTTATTGTTTTTGACCAAAAATAAATTCATCTTGTACATTTCCAACCCAGCTTGAAGTTGGCTATTCAGGTATCTTGGTTTTAATATTTCGAATTCAGATTTAAGATTATATAATTTTGGGTTTTTTTTTATTTTTACACACAAAAAGTTAGTTTATAATTACATATTTGATTGGTCCTAGTATTCATAATTTCAAAGTAACTATCAGTGTCTTTTTTTTTTCAAAGATTTTATCGATTTAGACAGGGGAAGGGAGGGAGACAGAGATGGAAAGAAACAGCAATATGAGAGAGAAACATCTATCAATTGCCTTTCAATGGGGGGCCAAACCCACAACCTAAGAAGTACCCTGACCAGGAATTGAACCAGCAACCTTTCACTTTGCGGGATGACACCTAACCAGCCGAGCCACACTGGTCAGGGCCAGTATCATTATTAACAGTAAGACTTAGGTAAGCAGCTTAATTATTTGTGGTTCATTTTGTCATTACTATATACCACTTAAAGGAAACTGGCATTATACAGTTAAAATAATGTCTTTTGAAGTAATACGAACCACTGTAATTGTTCTCAGTTACACTACCAACTTGATGTATATATAACTGACCCTTGAACAATGCAGGAGTTAGGGATGCAGACCTCCACACAGTCAAATCCACATGTAACTTCAGTCAGCCCGCCACATCCGCAGAAAATATACTGTCTTCAGTCCGTGGTTGGCTGAATCTGCAGATGCAAACCCTCAGATACAGAGGGCTGACTGTGCCTATACTATTAAAAAGAAAAAATAAGTGAATCTGCACAGTTCAAACTGTAGTAGGAAGGCTGTTCAAAGGTCAACTATAGTAAGTTCATTCGTTTGGTACGTTTTAATCTTTTAGGGATTCCTGTGTTTTTCTTTTTGACAGGTAAGGAATAGTGTTTAATTTGTGTTTCTGGTGAGTAAGTTTGAGTAACCTTTCATATATTAGAGAAACATATTCCAAATGAACTAAACATTTAAATGTAAATAGAAACCATAAAAGTATTTGCGAACACAGGCTTCTCACACATTGCTGGTGGGAGTGTCAGTTGGTACAGTTCTCTAGAGGGCAGTGTAGCAGTAATTATCAACATTAGAGATACACATGCCCTTTGATCCAGCAGGCTTACTTTTAGGAATTAATCCTGTTCAGAGACATGTAAGGATGTTGATTTTAGCATTATTTTAATACCAGAAGCTTGGAAACAATGTATATGTACCTTTTTTGGGGGGTTGGTTGAATTATTTATAGTATTGCCATAAGTTTAAATACTATGTAACTATTAAAAAATAGGCACTGATATGAATGATCTCATAAAAACACATATTTTTTAAAAAGTTCTTTTTAAAAAAGCGAGATGCAGCCCTGGCTGGTGTAGCTCAGTGGATTGAATGCCGACCTGCAAAGCAAAGGGTCGCCAGTTCAATTCCAAGTCTAGGGCACATGTCTGGGTCTTGGGCCAGGTCCCTAGTAGGGGATGCGCGAAAGGCAACCACACATTGATGTTTCTCTCTCTCTGTTTCTCCTTCCCTTCCCCCCTCTAAAAATAAGTAAATAACCCCCCCCCCAAAAAAGTGCAGAACTCTTGAGTAATAGTGTCCTCTGTCATTTGTGCCGCTGTTTCTTTAGTCTTTTAACATGTAGAATAATTCTAACAGCATATACTAGGGGGACCCCAAAAAACCGGAATTTATTTATGAAAAACTCTGTTTCTTCTTACATGTTTAAGCTTCAGTAACCTTCAAAGTATTCTCCATTTGATGTAATACACCTATTGAGACATTATTTTCCACTGCTCAAAACAGTTTTTGAACTCGTTGATTTTGATGCCTTTTAGTGCTTCTGCTTTTTTTGTTTGTTTGACCTCTCCCACATCGGCAAAACGTCGTTTCCCTTTAAGGACTTTTTTCATCTTGTGAAACAAACAAAAGTTGCTAGGGGTGAGATCGGGTGAATAAAGAGGGTGGGGCATGGGAATCTGATGTTTTGGGCCAAAAATTGCTGAACGCTCAGTGTGGTGTGAGCAGGAGCACTTGTAAATCACCCATCATTAAATGGCCAAAGGCATTGAAAGAGTCTTCAAAAAAAATTTACTGAAACCAAATGCAGCCTCTCACAACAATGCCAGCTGGTACACTGATAAAAATGAGTTCCTAGAACACTCACCTAGCGGGGGAAGCCTGTACTACAAGGTATCCACCCTCCAAAAGGTAATTCCTTTTTTGGGGGAGGGGCCCCCTCGTATTAGGAACTGGTAATAACTTACTGAGATAGAAGGAAAAATTACTTTTTGCTGTATACTCTATTTGTTGGAATTTGTAAGATGTTCTACAAGTATTACCTTTCTGGTTTCAAAAAATGTTTTAGGTATAGATAACTGTTAAGTAGAAAGTAAAATTCCCCTGTTCTGGCTATTCCAGTCTTTGTCCCATCTCCATGCGTATTACCAACATTCCTCCTGTGTGTGCAAACAGATAATACACAGAATTTTGGGACTGTTGCACACAAATGGGACCATTGTATATGTGCTTTTTGTGTCTTTTAAAATAATTATATATTATGTAAACTCCATATCATGTGATCTATCTCACTTTTTTAATGGTTTTTTATTAGAATATAATGTGCAGAAAAATAAATATCAAAAAGCTCCATACAACCACCATCCACATCAAGTAATGATTTTCTATACCCAGAAGCTCCTCGCATACCTACTCCCAATCATTACTTCTTCCCTCCTTTCTTCCTGAATATTAGTACTATTTATGTTCTTTGTTTTTGAACTTCATACAAAGGCAATATAGAGTATGCTTTTTTCGTGTTTATTTTCTTTCGCTCAATATTTTACTTGTGAAATTCATCCATGTTACATGTAGCAATAGGTCTTTCATTTTCATTGCCGTATACTGTTCCATTATATGTATATGCCGCAATTAACTTACCCATTTTACCATTGAACATTTAGGTTTTCACTTTGGAGCTATAATGCTGCTGCTATGGATATTATTGTCTTTTGGTGCACATATGTGAAGTATGTGAATGTTCAGTTGTAGTGAATGTTCAGTTGTAGTAAATGTTGTTGAACAGTTTTTTAAAGAGATGTTTCAGTTGATATTCCTACCAGTACAGCATGGGATTTTGTTTCTGTAACTATACATCCTCACTGCATTTGGTATTGCTTTTTAGTTACTCATTCTAGTGGGTGTGAAGTCATTTTTCATTATGGTTTCAATTTTGTTTCCCAGGTTACTAATGAGATAGACTATGAAATGTTCATTGCCCATTTGTACAACATTCTTTATGAAGAACCTGTTTAAGTTTCTTGGCTCTTTTCCATTAGATTGTTTCTTTTTTTATTTATATAGTAAGTTCTTTTTATTTTCTAGATATAAGCTCTCTGTGAATATATGTGTTGCAACAAATAAGTGTCCTGTTCTGACTCAATTGCTTTCTTACAGCCTTTTTTCACTTACGGTTAGTATATTTTATGTACCGTTTAGGAAATTTTTGCCTACCTAAGGTCTTGATGATATTCTCTTTTGCCACCTTCTAGAAGCTTTATTGTTTTTCCTTTCACATTTATATCTGTAATCCACTTGCAGTTGATTTTTGTGTACAGCCTGAACTAGGTGTCAGAGTTAATGTTTTTCTAGGAATGATCTTTTGCCTTGGCAGCATTCATTGAAAGGACCATCCTTTCCCTTTTGCCTTGCAGCACCACCTTTGTCATAATTTAAGTGTCCATATATATGTGGATCCAAATTGGATTGTTCTGTTTAATTGGTCTCTTTTCCTGTTCTGCCTGTTTTCTTTTTTCCCCTGGTTTCCCCTGGTCTCAAAGTTTTGATATCTACTAGAATAATTCATTCAACTTTGCCATTTCTCTCATTCCGCTTCAAAACTAAGTTGGATCTTGGCCCTTTGCATTTCTATATAATTTTATAATCAACTTGTCAATTTCCACCAAAAAAAACTTGGAATTTTTTGACAGGGATTACCTTTAATCTACCAGTTATTTTGTAGAGAATTGACATTTTTACAATATTGGATCTTTCAGCCCATGAACTTGGTATATCCTTCATTTGTTTAAATCATCTTTAACTTCTCTGTGTAGTGGTTTTATGTATCTTTTTAAAACTTATTCTTAGGTATATGTTTTTGATGCTGTTCTAAAGAGTCTATTAAAAATTTAATTGTTGCCAGTGTATAGAAATACAGCTGGCTTTTTAAATTCAGAAAATTTGCTTATTTCTGAATATTCATCTGTATAGTCTTCCAGATTTTTGTATGTGCACCGTGTTGCCTACAATAATAGCAGCCCCCCACTTTTTTCCCAGTCCTTACATTGTTTGTTTATGCCTTACTGCACTTGTGTGAGACCTCCAGTATAATGTTGAACAGAAATGATAGCAAACATCCTGGTCTTGTTTTTCCTGATTTCAGGGTGTACACTTTCCATGTTTCATGGTACATACGACATTCAATATAGGCTTTTTGTAGATGTTATTTATTGGATTAAGGAAGTTTCTTTTGCAAGGTTATATAGTCAAAAAACCAGTTTTATACAATAGATATTATTTCCTTCTTCATGTTTGATTTGCTAGGGTTTCTTTCTAACATTAAATATAGGTTTTTGATCACTGGGACCTTTTCTGTTTTCTAATAAATGTTTTTTAAAGTTACACATTTCCTGTAAATTCAACTTTAGTTGCATCGCACAGCCATCCCACAGCTTTTGAAATAGATATGTTTTTCATTTGGTTCATAGTATTTTCTAATTTCCATTGTGATTGCTTCTTTGACTAATACGCTATTTACAGGTGCATTGCTTAATTTCTGAACAGTTGGGAATTCTAGTTATCCTTTGTTGCTGGTTTTTAGTTTAATTACTCTATGTCACAGGATGACATACTCATATCAACCCTTGAAATGTTTTGAAATTTGGTTTATGGCCCAGCACATGTTTACTTTTGATAA
The DNA here is from genome assembly GCA_004026545.1 of Mormoops blainvillei. NCBI lineage: Eukaryota > Metazoa > Chordata > Mammalia > Chiroptera > Mormoopidae > Mormoops > Mormoops blainvillei. The sequence goes on along the minus strand of PVJD01001568.1, from coordinate 165,014 downwards.
GTATTTCAACTTCACTTGAAATTTTATTATGAAATGCTCAGTTGTAGTTTATCTTTTTTGGAGTTTGTTGTGTGGCTTCTTGTCTTTTTTTTTTTTTTTATGGTTTCAAAAAACTCAGCCACTATCAGTTTAGATGCTGTTCTGCCCTATTTTCTCACCTCTCTAGTATTCCTGGACGTGTTAGACCTTTTCATTGTGTCCCTTGAGCATCTCTTCTTGTGTGTTCCATCAGTCTGTCTCCCCAAACTTCATATCCTCTGTTTTCTAGTTCACTAATTTCCTTCAGCTTTGTGGAATCTGTTATTTTACGCCATCCATTGCATTGTTTTTTAAATTTATTGGGGTAACATTGGTTAATAGCATTCCCTAAGTTTCAGGTATACAGCTTTATAATATGTCTGTATATTCCATTGTGTGCTCACCATCCAAAATCTAGTTTCCTTTTGTCACCATACATGTGACCCCTTTTACTGTCTTTATCCTGTCCCTACTCCCTTTCAGCTCAGGTAACCACCATACTATTTGTTGTCTGTGCCTACTTCTGTTCTTTTGTTGTTTTTTGTTTTATATCCAACTTGTGAATGAAATCAAGCAGTTCTTGTCCTTTTTTGTCTGATTTATTTCACTGAGCATGATACTCAAGACCCATCTATATTGTCACAAATGGCAATATTTCATCCTTTTCATGGCTCAGTAGTAGTTCATTGTATATATACTCATGTGCCACATCTTTATCTAGGTGGTTTCCACAACTTTGCTATTGTGAGTAATCCTGCAAGGAACATAGGAGTACATATATTGTTGTTACAAATAAGTGTTTTCAAATTTGGGGGGTGGATACCCAGAAGAGGGATTGCTGAGTTATATGGTAGCTGTATTATTAATTTTTGAGGAACCTCCATACTGTTTTCCATAGAGGCCCGCACCAATCTGCATTCCCACCAGCAGTGTGCAGGGGTTCCGTTTTCTCCACATCTTCTCCAACACTTATTATTTCTTGTCTTACTGATAATAGCCATTCTAACAGGTGTTAGGTGGTATCTCATTGTGGTTTTGATTTGCATTTCTCTCATAGCTGGTGAAGCTGAACATCTTTTCATTTATCTGTATTTCTTGTGAAAAGTGTCAGGTCCTCTGCCCATTTTTTAATTGGATTGTTCGTTTTTTTTGTTGAGTTATATGTGTTCTTTATGTATTTTGAATATTAATTCCTTATTGGAGGTATCATTTGCAAATATCTTCTCCCATTCAGTTGGTTGCCTTTTTGTTTTTGTTTTGTCAGTGTTTTCTTTTGCTGTGCAGAAGCTTTTGAGTTTGATACGGTCCCATTCATTTACTTTTTATTTTACTTCCCTTGCCTTTGGAATCAAGTTGACAAAAACCTCTTTGAGACCAAGGTCCATAAGCTTAGTACCTGTGTTTTCCTCTGTGTATTTTGTTTCAGGTCTTATATCCAAATCTTTAACACATTTTTTAGTTAATTTTTGTGTACAGTGTCATATAACAGTCTAGTTTCATTCTTTCGCATGTGGCTTTCCAATTTTCCCAACACCATTTATTGAAGAGACTTGCCTTTTTTTGTTGTATGCTTGTATGTTTTTGGCTCCTTTGTCAAAAATCAATTGCCCGTATATGTGTGGGTTTATCTAGAACCTCAGTTCTGTTCCACTGGTCTGTGTGTCTGTTTTTCTGCCAGTAACATACTGTTTTGATTATTGTAGTTTGAAGTCAGGGAATGTGATACTTCCGACTTTCTTTTGTCCTCAGGATTGCTTTGGCCGTTTGGGATCTTTTGTGGTTGTATACACATTTGAGGGTTTTTTTGTTCTATCTCTGTGGAAATGCCATTGAGATTATGATAGGAATTGCATTAAATTGATATATTGCTTTAGGTAATATGGTCATTTACAAAGTTAATTCTTCCAATACATGAACAAAACAATCCCATTTATAATTGAGGAAAAAAAGAATAAAATACTAGAATAAATTTAACAAAGGAAGCAAAGCATCTATATACTGAAAACTACAAGACATTGTTGAAACTGAAGACACAAAGCAGTGGAAAGATACCTACTGAACCGCAACAGTCAGGGCTGATTTCCATCTCCTCCCACCCTTTCCCCCCCACCCCCCCCACCCCCCGATTTTAGGGAATGTTCTGTCTCATTCCTCTTCCTTTTCTTTTTAAATTATTTTTTATTGTTCAATTATAGCTGTCCCCATTTTCCCCCCATTACTCTCCCCTGCCTACTCATCCCGCCTCCCACATTCAGTCCCCACCCTCCACCCTATCTTTGTCGAGGGGTCCTTTATACATGTTCCTCGACTTGACCTTTCCCATTCTTTCCCTGTTATTCCCCTCCCGGCTCTCCTCTAGTCACTGTCAGTTTGTTCTTTATTTCCATGTCTCTGGTTCTATTTGGCTTGTGATTTCAGTCTTAAATTTATTAAGACTACTTTTGTGCCCCAACATATTTTCTGCCCTTGAGGATGTTATGTGTGTAGTTGAGAAGAATGTATATTTCATTGTTTTGGGACAGAAAACTCTGTAAATATTATGTCCATTTGGTCTAATGTGCCACTTAAGGCCAATATTTCCTTATTGACTTTCTGTTTGAATGATCTGTCTGTTGCTGTCAATGGGGTATTCAGGTTCCCTACTACAATTGTATTTTTGTCAGTTTTTCCCTTTAAGTTCATTAGTAATTGCTTTACCTATTTTGGTGCTCCCAGGTTAGGTGCATACATATTGGTAAGTGTTATGTCTTCTCTTTTTCACTATAAAATATTCATCTTTGTCTTTTGTTACCTTTTTCTATCTCGAAATCTGTTTTGTCTGTTTTAAATATGGTCACACCTCCTTTTCTCTGAATACTATTTACTTGGGAGTATCATCTTCCACGTCTTCCCTTTTAGCCTGTATTTGTCTTTGTAGCTGAGATGGATCTCCTGAAGGCAACATATAGTTGGGTTTTGTTTTGAATCCATTCTTCTACTCTGTGCGTTTGGTTGGTGAGTTCAGTCCATTTACATTTAGGGTGATAGCCCATCTATGGGGACTTCCTGCAGTCATTTTTACCTTTCGTTTTCTGGTTGCTCTGTACCTGCATTGTTTCTTTTCCAGTGTGTGTGTCTGCTGTTTCAGTTTTGTGGTTTTCTATGATATTTTTCTCTGTTTCCTCTTTCTTCGTTGTTGTTACATGTCTTACCTGTAGATTTTTGTTTTGTGATTACCATTAGGTTTATGTAAAAAAAAGTTTCAAACGTACACTAGTCCTCTTTATTCTGATTGCATCTTATCTTTATTCACCTGTGGAAGTTCAGTCCTTTTTCCCTTCCCTTCTTATGTTTTTGATGTCACAAATTATCCCTTTTAATGCTGTGTGTTCATTTCCAAATTGCAGTAGTCTTTTTTTAAATGCTTACCCACTCTTTAATCTTTATATTCTAAATAAGAGTTTAATACCCTATTCTGAACAAGAGTTGCAATTTCCTGCTTGTCTGTTTTTTGTTTTTTGGGTTTTTGGGAGTTTTTTGTTTGTTTGTTTGTTTACCTTAGCTGTGGAAAATGCCCCGAATTCCACGAGGAGGTATACATGCCGGTTGGTGACCTTGTTGCCTCAGTGTCAGGGTACCACCCCGGTGGTGGAATGTGGCAAGTGAAGGGGATCTGGGCCTGTGAGTTCCCGGCACTGCCTCCCTGTAACCAGAGGCTGTCAGCTGCTCTGTACTTCCTGAGGTGTCCAACTGTCACAAGTGGGATTTGCGAGGATGGGTGGGTGGGTAGGAGGAGGCGGGTTTGCGGGCCGGCAGCTTTGCTTTCTTCCTGTTAATGGCAGCTGCCATACCATTGTGCCCAATCTTTGCCTCTCTCACTGGGTGTAGCAGCAGTGGCACCAGCTACTCAGGCCAGAATATTGCTTCTGCCGCTCCAGCCCTCTGTGCTGCCCTGTGAGGGCTGCTACGCAACTCTTTTGCACACTACCTACCAAGCCAGCTGGGGCCATGAGGAGCATCAGACTGCATCTGCAGTTCCCGTCTCTGTCCTTGCCCCAGTCCTGCTGCCCCTTCTCATTCCAATACACCTATCTTCATGTGTCTTAATGCGTGGATCTCTCAGACATGTTTGTGTATTGAGCAGGGAATCCTTTGTTGAATTATATATAGTTGTTTGACTTCTAACTTCAAGAGGAGAAACCAAGAGGTCTTACTTTGCCATGATGCTGACATCACTGTAGAAGAGGATCCATCCATTGGATTAATTTCAGTTATTGTATTCTTTTTTTATTGTAGCTATTTGTCTGCCAAGATTCTTTATATTGTCATTTAAATTCTTTTAATAGTTCCTTAAAGTCTTGTTCTATAACACCAGTATTTGAATCCTGTGGTCTGTTTCTGATTTCTGTTTTTTTTCCTATTTAGTTAAACATTATCTTCTTATGTACTTGATTTTTGTTGTTGTTTTGTTTCTCTGTCAGACATTGGGGTGGGAGGATGTCACCATGACTTGAAGCTCTGAGTGATAGTATCTTCCTCCAGAGAGGTTTTACTTTTGCCTCTGGCATGCAGCTAGGGTAGAGGCAGATTACCTCTCTCCAGTTAGAATTAACATAATTCTGAATTGGCCATCAGCTCTTGTGCAGGCTGGTTTCTCCGCGCGCCACCCCGCACCCCCACCCGCCCCGCATTTGCCTTGCATCCCAGTATGTAGCCTCTGGGATACCAACCACAAGCCTGAGGTGTTTATTAGGGCCCCTCTACACTGGAAAGCCCTGAATTCCAGTTTTTGTCTTTCCAGGCTTATGAGACAATCAGCAGCTTTTCTCAGCCTCTCAGCAGCAGCTTTTACTCTTGGAATTGGCAGTTACAATGAGGGAAACATAGACCTAGCTGTGGGTCTCACCTCTTCTTTGTCGTGTCTCTGCAATGTCTCACTGCCTTGGCCACTCTTCATAGTGCCATACTTCCATACAGATGTGTTTCGTATTTTCTTCAGCATTTTCTGCTTGTCTTCAGCAGGAGGTTTGGTCTAAAATAGCATAGACAGCCATTGCTTAAACATAGATTTTGTTTTAAAGCACCGTTACTCCTGGTGGATCCTGTGACTCACTGCAAGAAATACACTCACTGACACTAATAGTTGTTAGGTGTTCTAAGTAGTTTCCAGTCAGTCCCCTGTTGATGTGTGATATTTGAATATATGGTAAGTTCTCAGAAGTAGATCTTAGGAAGGAGAGATTAAAGTAATTAAAGAAATATGAAAGTTCATTATGTTGAAGCTGCTCTTTGAAAAAAATGTATACTGAAGTAGTAAATATCCCCAGTAATCAGTGTAGATTTGGTGCAAGTGGTAGTATAGGTATTCGTCTTAATTATATTTTTCTGGAGGAACACTAGTAAATACTAGATCTACAGCTGCCCAAACTAGAAGTTGTAGCTTTCATATTATCAAATCATTACAAATGTTAATCTGTACCAGTTATTGAAAGTGAACTATTCTACACCTCTCGGTGCATGGCATCGATACTTCTATGTGTCTTAGAAGACTTGTCATTTTTCAAAGTAGTCATATTTACCTTAGCTTTCAAAATTTCATGCCCTTAGCTTGCATTTCTCACCCTGTACCTTATTATTTCTTTATTTATACCTTATATTTAAGCCAAGCCAGAACATTTATTATCTTCTAAGAAAACCTGATATTTTCCTGCTTCCTTTTCCGTCTTCTGTTCTCCATCAGGAATAAGTATTTTTTTAATCAAATTATAGATCATCTCAAATGTCACCTTCTTCCCCTACTGATTCTTCTAACCAGACTCAGCATAATCTCTTTCTTCTTGGACTCTTTTTTTTTTTTTAAATAGACCTCTTTATAGTCAATTTATGTACTGTCTTATCTCTTTTCCATATCATAAATTTCTAGATTGGTGTGGTCTTGCTTACCTTTGCATTCTTTGTAAAGTATAAAATTATAGTACCTTTGTGAAATAGGAACTTAGTAAATAAAAATTGAGTTTCAAGGTCAACTATTTCTTTTTCTGACTTGCCTTGTTATATCTTTTGCCCAGTTATTATTTTATTGTTCATTATGTTTATATGGAATTGCAGGTTTTCCATTTTGACATGTTATTAATTCATCACTTTAATTGAAAATATTTGCCTTTTCATTTTGTTTATGGTTTGCCTTTGTTTTGCTTGGGATTTTTTGTTTCCTACCCACATGGATTTTATTTCTGTTTATGGAAACATGCGCATTGTTGAAAATACAAAAGTACAAAAGGTGTATGTATAGTAAAGTCTCCCTCCCACATGGCAATATTTTTATCTAGAGAGGTTTTTATGTAACACTCTATCAATTTTCTTTCTTTTGTTTTTGGCATATAATTTTTTTTCCTACCCCATGTTATTTAACAACTCATCTATTTTTTTATAGTTTTTTTGTTTGTTATACTTTTTACACGTAAATTGTTATTACATCTGGATTAAGTGTTTATGTACAGTTAGTGAAGTAGAGATACATTTTTTACCCTAAGTGTTAAACCAGGTTGTTTTCAACCCTGGCAAAACATTAGAATCACCTTTGGCACTTTGTTAAAAATGCAAGGTGTGAGAGGCCTTGCATTTTTTTTGTTTGGTTTTTGTTTTTTTTTTCTTTGTTTTAGTGACTGTCCTTTCTTGTTCTTTATCTGACAGTAACATTTAAAAAAATACTAGTTTCAGCATTTTTCTCAAACTCTTTCTGAGCCTTGAGTTCCCTGATATTAGTCTTATGGAACTGTTGTACTGTTTTACCACCTGTCTTTGATTTTTAAATCCTTCTTTTCTTCCTTGAACTTTTACTAAGCACTGTTGTTCCCCTTTTTATGCTTATACCATGCAGCTGTTACACAGTAAGAAATCACTAGAAGCTTCTCAGGAAGAATGTAATATTTAGTATCTTTGTATTAGGCTAAAGATTTATTTGCAGAGTGCTTGCTGTTTGTCAGTTACTTTGCTACTAGGCCTCTTTGAAGGAGGCAGGGATGGAAACAGTCCCTTCTATCAAGGGACTCTGCCTAGTAGAAGAGACAGATGTATGGATAATTATCATATAATGATAAGTACCATAGGTATTGTAAAAGTTACAGATGTTATGACAACATATGTATATTTTTTTAAGTTAATAAAGTCGAACTGAAAATTTAATGAAAGCAAGACTAAATTATTTTATGGGCTTATCTTCACTGGAACAGTTTCTTAATTTACTTTGATGATTTCCATAGACAATACAGAGTAAATGTATGTATCAAAGCTCCAAATCATTATTGAATGCAATGTTCCACTTTTTAAACTATGCATTTATTAGTTAGAATTCCATTACTTTTCATATTTTTTTATCCCATGGTTAATATTGGAAATTCACTTATTTTTCAGGAGTCTTTCTTCACAAAGAAATATTTCTTAAAATATTTTTTAGTCACTGACAGGGAGACTTTATATACATTATGAATAGAACCATGAAGTTATATTGAAGGTCAAATACTGACCTGTCAACTAGCATCAGTCATGTAACTTTTGTTTGACTTTTAGCTCTGGAAGAGAAGTGGTCCCAGTTCATCACCTTTTTCGAGCCCAGCCTCATCCCGCTCCCAGACACCAGAGAGGCCAGCAAAGAAAATAAGGTAATCAGTTATTATTTGCCGTGCAGATTATTAGTCAAGAAAGGAGAGAGATTTACTTGATTTTTAGGTTTTCTGTAACTCTTATTTGGAGAATCAAATAAATTAACACCTAGAATACCAGTGAAGTACCCACTAGAATTGCTCTCTTTTTTTATAATTCTTTTTATAGGCAGAAATGAAAACAGTCCCTTCTATCAAGGGACTCTGCCTGGTAGAAGAGACAGATATATGGATAATTATCATATAATGATAAGTACTATGGGTGTTTTAAAGCTATAAATGTTATGACAGTGTATTTTAAGTTAATAAAGTCGAACTGAAAATTTAATGAAAGCAAGACTAAATTAGTTTACAGGCAAGACTGAATTAGTTAATGCATTGACTATAGGGGCCTCTGGTTCTCTTTTGCATGAGCAACCAGGTGTAAGAGTAGAATAGAGTGAACAGAGTGAATAATGTCAATGGGCAGTAGACTTCATGTTTTTGACTCCAGCTGATCTTCTAGGTCTGCAGTTGACCAGAGTGCCACACTCTTAGGGATTAAATCTGTGACTAGAACTGTCAGTAACATGGCAGATTGTAAGTAAGATTTTGAAGATAGTAATTGGTTTGTGCTTGTTTTAAGACAGTGGCTTCTCTGGTTTCCATTAACTACCTCCCTTCATTTCTGTGGAAATTTTAACTTTTTTTTTTCCTGGCATACTGAGATCTTAAATCATGGTTATTTTAGACTTTGGCCGATTGGTATTTAGAAGGGTTTAAGTTAATTCAGTATTTATTGTCAGGAAGTCTTTCTAAACTCAATACTGTTTTTCTGCTGCAGAGAAGAAGAACTTTCTCATCATTCTAGCTCTTCAACTCCATTAGTAACTGACAAGGAGTCCCAGGGAGAAAAGGGTAAGTTGATAAACATGTAAGAATGGCTTGTGGTAGTAGAAGTGTTTATGAAGGATGTACAGACTACTACCTATTCCAAACACACTTTCAGCATTGCTGTGTAGAGGGTCTGGTATATACAGAGACAGGAGTTCTGTCTTTCAGAAGTTTATAGCCTGGTAAGGGAGAAAGGTGACATAAATAAATATCTCTCCCCCTTCCCCTCTCTCTAAAAATAAATAAAATCTTTTTTTTTTTTAAGATTATATTTCTTTCTTTAGTTATAGATACAACCACATGGAAGAAACAGAACTTGCAGAATTCCCCGTCTATACCTGGCAGCTCTGGGCAGCGTAAACGGAAGATTCAGCTGCTGCCCTCCAAACGAGGGGACCAGCTGACCTTGGTATGGTCTTGTCCACCTACCCCTGCCCACCCCAGCTTAGCTCTTAAGTCTTAACAAGGCTAAATACAGGCTTTTCCCAGTTTCTTTGGATTGACTTGACTTCTCCTTTTTCTCTTGGGTAGCCTCCACCTCCCCAGCTTGGTTATCCAATTACTGCTGAGGACCTAGACTTGGAAAAGAAAGCTTCCTTACGATGGTTTAACAAGGTCTTGGAAGATAAGACAGGTAAGGAATAAAGATCTTTCATACTCCAGAGAGGATTTGTTTTCTTTGGTTTTCCTCATCTTGAGAAATCCATTTGGGTCCTCAGTAGAATCTGGAAAACAATGAGCACTGAGGTTGAGGGGAAGCATTTCTAAATGAGTTACACTAAGACTCTGAGCATCCCCATTCTCTATGATATACCACTGGAAAGAATTCCCAAACCAGGGAGGACAATTGAATCTTCTCTTTCTTCCTTAGATGCTGGCTCGAGCTCTGTCACTGAGAACCCACCTGCCACTCAGCCTTCTTTTTCTTTAACTCTGCCCACTGCTGGGACTGCTCCCTCCCCAGCCTCTCTCCCAGCCTCAAGCGCTAACCCACTGTTGGAGAGCTTGAAGAAGATGCAGAACTCCCCAGGCCTAACATCCTTCCCAGGTGAGTGGGAGGGCTTCCCTTAAGAGCATACAATAGCATCAACCTTTGCTGAGGCTGAGGTGAGAATATCATACCTGGTCAGGTGCTAGGAATTGGAAGGATCAAACCTACCCTGGCTGACCAGACCTGAGCTGGTGCAGCCTTAAGACCTTCAGGATTCTGTAATCAGGGAAGGGGAGCTGGAACTTAAAGCTGGGAAAAGAAGCTTAGTTTTAGTAGTCAAATGACTCTTGATTTGAAACCCAGTTCCTTAGCTGCTTTGTGCCTTGCTGTCATCTATAAGATGAGAATAGTGCCCACCTCATGAGGTATCGCTGAAGTGCAAATGTGATTACATGGTTAATATTTCTCATCACACACTCGTTAGACTTATTAGTAAAAGTATTCATTACTTTTCCCTGTAGGTTTCCAAGGATCTGTTGATTGTTCCAGCCCTTTGCCTTCATGGCACTACATATATACACACTCCTGTTGTTGCACGTCATCATGTTGTAGTGTATGTTAGCTGTCAGCCTGTCCCAGGGCTCCAGGGCAGAGACTCTCATTCATGGTTATATTCTCTGCACATGGTAGGCAAATACAGTAAATCTTCGTTAGGTAAGGTATATCTAGGTTACTAACGGGACTTGCTTTCAGGTGATTGGATTTTCCTTAGTTTTCACACATTTAACCCCAATTAGGCCAAGTTTTATTCCCTTCTATTTTCCTTATGATCTGTGAAGGGTAGAAATAACACTCCCTTGATTTTTAAGGAATGAATACATTAAGGGCTAGAGGTATAGATTTAGTCATGTTTGTTGACTGACTCTTAAATCCCCAGCCTTGTGCTGCAGCACACAGGGAGGATACGAAAGCATTGAATATCATCATGTTTGAGGTATTCAGAATTCACTTTCTCAACTCTTCTTCTCAGATGATTCAGCTGGAACGGCAACCACTGTGGCCCATTCGCCTCCGAAGACACCTAGCCTTCTGGGCTCTCTTGGCTCTTCACAGTCAGCACCCTTTCCAGGCACCACCTCAGACTCCAAACTTACAGTTACTTTCTTGGGGCTGACCCCTGCTTCTTCCACAATACCAGTCACTGACACCACCAAGTCACCTCTGTCCTCTCAGACTGAGACATCTGCCATATCCCAATCCGTGTCTGCCCCATCCCCAACCCCCAAGCAAAGCATTCTGTTTGGAATGCTGAGCACTCCACCTGCCAACCTTTCTTCGTCTGCAGCTCCTGCTGTGTCTTCAGCATCACCCATGTTCAAGCCCATTTTTGCAGTCCCACCTAAAAGCGAGAATGAGGGCCCCTTGACATCTAGCTCTTCCAAGGTCACCACCACAGCATCTTCTACTAGCGCTACCCTCCCCACATCTACCAGCACCTCACCCGGCTCTTTCAAGCCTATTTTTGGCAGCCTGGGGCCACCTACACCTGTGGCCTTGTCAACTCCCTTCTCCTTCAATCAAACTACCAGTCCAGCCACAACCACAAGCGCCCCTCATTTCACTGGCCAGGCAAGTGCCACCTCAGCAGTGGCTTGCGTGACCACTGCCAGCACCTCTGCAGACGCCGCTTCGAAGCCTGCCTTTGGCTTTGGTGGGAGTGATGTGAGCAGCCCCGTGAGCAGCATGACCAGCACCACCACGTCCACCGCCCAGCCTTTCCTCTTCGGGAATCCCCCTGCCTCCGGTGCCAGCTTTACCCCAGCCATGGGCTCCATATTCCAATTTAGCAAGCTTCCTGCCATGCCTACTTCAGCTACGACGACCGCCACCACCACCACCGCCACGACCTCCTTTAGCCAGTCCCTGTCCAGTGTTGTGCAGACAGTTGCTAGCAGCAGCACCGCCAGTTTTAGTGGTTTTGGCAACACCCTTACCACCTCAGCCCCAGTTACCACCAGCCAGCCTACCCTGACATTCAGTAACACTACCACCCCAGCATTCAACATTCCCTTTGGCTCAAGCACCAGGGCCCCTCTCCCATCATATCCAGGAGCTAACCCCCAGCCTGCATTTGGGGCCACTGATTCTCAGCAACAGGGGTCTACCAAGCCCTCCCTTGCCCCCAGCTTTGGCAACTCTTTCACTTTTGGAAACTCTGCAGCACCAACCCCAACTGCAACTCTAGCACCAACTCCAACCCAGACAGCCTTTGGTAACACTGCGCAATCAGCTTTTGGGGGCTTGAAACCCACAGCCTCTGTCTTTGGCACCCCTGCCAGCACCCAGCCAGCCTTTGGCAGCACCACAGCTGTTTTCTCCTTTGGTGCAGCCACCAGTTCTGGCTTTGGAGCTACAACCCAGACCACCAGCAGCGGGACCAGTAGCTCAATGTTTGGTAGCACGGCACCCTCACCCTTCACGTTTGGGAGCTTGGCATCCCCAGCTGGCAGTGGGGGTTTTGGGATCAATGTGGCTACCCCAGGCACCAGCTCTACCTCTGGAGCGTTCAACTTTGGAGGAGGACAGAGTGGGACCACTGGCAGCACAGCCCCCTTTGGGGCAGGCTTGAGTCAGAACACATTGGGCGCACCCAGCCAGAGCACACCCTTTGCCTTCAATGCAGCCAGCACGCCTGAGAGCAAGCCTGTGTTTGGAGGTGAGAGTAGGAATCGATTTGGTCTGCTGTGCCAGCATAGTCTCCACTGTTTTACATCATTGTTGTGAAGAGACAAGTTAAATACATAAATGTCAGGTAGGGATAAATGTCTTGATAAACTATGTAATTATTGACTGTGGAGGAGCTATTTAGATAATCGAGGAAGACCTTTCTGAGGAAATAAATTTAAGCCACGACTATTTGTGACAAAAAAGGGCTGTGATTACGGGTGGTTAGGAGTGTGTGTGAAAGAGCCTTGCAGGCACAAGAGATAGCTAGTGCAAAGGCCCTAGCTAGAGACAGCTGGTGTGAAGATAAAAGTGGGGCGTGGCTGGAAGTTTAAAAATGTAAGTTGTATAAGAGGTTGAGAGGCAGGTAGAGTTGAAGATCATTCACAGCTAGGATTAAGCATTTGGTTTTTAAGTACAAAGGGAAATCACTAGAATTTCAAGCAGAAGATTGAGTGATCTTACTTTTCATGTGAAAAACATGAATTACAAGGAGTTTTGATCCTGATAGTTTCTGTTCATTAAATATGAGAGCTCTTGGGGAGCGGATTAGGGTGAAATGTGTACCAAGGAGGGCCTCTTAAAGGAGTCATTTTGGAGCATGGAAAAGGAGCTAATGAGGAAGTGTAATAGAACTACCAGGCAGTTTTGAGGGCTGGAAAATTGTTATGAATTTAAAGCGAGGCCAGTTAGCACTGTTATTTTTCTCCAGCAGCTTCAGTCATTGCGTAGACCTAAAATAAGTGGATAGCTGGCAAAATGCAGCCTCTTTAAACTCAAGCAAGTATAGCAGGAGGGGCAGTGGACTTGGAGGTCTTGGTGAGATTAAGGAAAGGCAGAACTACTAAAAGCAGTGAGCTGGAAGAGAGAATGCAGTAGTTGCAGCTAATGATTGGGAGCTAGAGCAGGTCCTAGTGGAGGCTGGGGAGAGGAATAGATTGGGGTGGTATGGTCAGGGTCTCAGAGAGCAATAATGATGCCCATGCCACATCAGGATGAGACAAGTGCAAATGAGAGAGAATGCAGCCTTCCCTGAGCGGCTGTAGGGAAAGCATCATCGTATTGAGCATCAGGATTCAGTGAGGGCAAGAGTTTGATGACTGAGTTCCATGGGGCCCCCGTGGGCAGATGAGGGGACTTAGAGGGTGGGTCAGAGTGGTGGAAGACTCAGGTTTCTGGAGGTTAGGGAACAGGTAAACAGAGAAGAGGCATAACATGATTAATCTTGGTAGGAATTAATCAAGCTAGAAAATGGATGGAGTCCCCTCTGCTATGCTTTGGTGAGGGCAGCTCTACTAATTAACGGTCAGAAGGCAAGACTGAAGGGCTTTGTTCTGCTGCAGGACAGTGGTTAGGAGTCCGGGAGATGGGCAGGCTCACCTGGAGCACCAGGGGTTAAGACTTAATTATCCTGTGCAATTCTTTTCGGTGGATGAACCAGAACAGTGGTTCATTGCTAAGGTGTACTGTGGGGAGTGCCCCTTCAGAGAGCAGCTCTCCCTGCAAGGTTCATTACCATTTGCTTGAATGCCCTCTGCTCACTGGCCTAGTCACTACAGTCTCTGTCTCTTCATTCTAGGCACCTCCACGCCCACCTTTGGTCAGAACACCCCTGCCCCTGGAGTGGGCACATCAGGCAGCAGCCTCTCCTTTGGGGCATCCTCAACACCCACCCAAGGCTTTGTTGGAGTTGGACCTTTCGGTAAGCTTAGCAAGTTTTGTTGCCAGCATGACCTGTTTATTACTCTGTGAAGAGGGGCTGGGCTAGACTGGCAGGTTCCTGGCTCTCTGAGGCTTTCTGGGGAAGATCAGGATCATCAGAAAAAATGTGGCCAGGCTGAGTCTAGCACAACCCAGGTTTGGAGTTGGCAGCAGGGAGCAGGGGAGCCTTTTGGGGCAGAATGCCCCAGGTCATTGGAAAGCCAGGTATAGATGCCTTCTTGGGTCTGTCGCAGACTATCTGTGTGTGATTCTGGGGTTTTGCCTTTTCCATAGGTCCCTCCCCCAAAGCAATTGATACAGCTTGGGAAGCCTTATTCAAGCACCCAGAGTTGTGTTGGCCTAACCCTCCAGAGATTAGGGCACTCGAAGAAGTGTTCAGATAGCAGCTGCCCTGATCAGATTTTGTTGAATCTTTCCAGGATCGGCGGCCCCTTCATTTTCCATTGGTGCAGGATCCAAGACTCCAGGGGCTCGACAGCGACTGCAGGCCCGAAGGCAGCACACCCGCAAGAAATAGACTTTGTCCCTTGCCCCCATCCCCCCCCCCCCCCCCCCCCCCGCCCAAATCTGGACCTTGGCACCTTGCTAGGGAAGAGCCTCTTAGTTCCGTAAGGCAAACCTACCCCAGACCTCTGGCTTCAGCTACCAGGGAGGTAGTAGCAGCCCTGGGGGCCATTTCCCTCTCTCAGAGGAAACAGAAGCCTCAGGCCTCTTGGGGGAGGGGTTGGCAGGGCAGAAGCCTGATACCTTTACTTGAACAATTCCACTGGTGAGGCTGGAGAGAACCGAAGAAACATCTGTACATATTGTTCACTTAACTTCCCTGACTAGTGTATAAGCTCAGTCAGGTGGCCTCCCTTCCCGCCTTTTCCCCAGGAGAGCCATCTTTGCTGGAGGGTAGCAGGTAGAGCCCTGCCCACCTGCCTCTCTGGTATGCATTTGATGGGATTGGGGGAAATGGATTATCCCTAAAGCTTTACCTTGCTTGGCTTAGCTATAAAAAGTGGTTCTCTGATCTCTTTAGAGGACTGTTCCCCATTTCTTGCTGCTTTGTCCTTCGACTGGTTCCTTGCAGGATCTATTGCTTTTCAAATGATCTTGAATCAAGCTTTGCCTTGAAGACTCCAGTGGATGCTGCTCCTGCTGTTTCACTTCCTCCTGCCAAGTCTGAGTCAGTGTTTTGTCCCCAACCCTATCTGCCAGTTTGGCCCCTAAAAGCTTGGTGGCTCAAGACTGTTAGCCTGGCAGATCCAGGGCTGATCCCTCACTCCAGGGAGGGAAGCTCTTGGAACAGGCAGGATGCCCACCACTGCTTTCAGCTGCCTCCTTGCTCACCATCCCCGCTGGCCTCATTGGGCACGTCTGCCCCTCCAGGATTGTATGTTTAAAGCCTTGTCCTGTGTTACTTTGTCTGATGCTCATGTCTATTGCTCTTTGAATCGAGTTTGGAGGAAGAATTGAATTGTATGAGTGGCGGCATGTTGGTAGTGCCGGACTTAACTGTTTCAAGTTTCTGGGACTTAGCTAATTGAATGTGGAAAGTAGCACCACTTTATGGCTACAAGTGCCAACTCCTGGATTTTCAAATGGTGTTTTGACTTTATGGGCTGGCAGCCCAGGAGGATAGGGCCAAGGGGAAGCAAAGACCTCTTCCCTCTGCTGTTTTTCTCTCCTACTACCCACCTGACCTCACAGGTTAGATCACCCCTAGTATATGTTAGAAAAACCTAAATTAATGAACCACACTTTAAATTCTTAGTCGTCCCCCCTCCCCCCAAACAGGGACTCCAGCCCTTCTTTTCTTCCTTTGTTTCCAAACCACATACCCAGGCCTAAGAGCCTTGCTGCCATGCCCATCCTCTTTGGGAGAAGTATGAATGTGTGTGTCTAAATTAAAAGAAAAAATATTTAAACATTTTTTAACAAAATAAAAATTTATTTTTGTATTTAAGCTAAATTGCCTTTTAAATTCCTTCAAGCTTGGTTCATTGAGGTGGTTAAGTATAAATGCTGTTGACTAGGAATTAGCTGTATAGTTAAGTTATGCCTGTGTGAAGAAGAGGCTCCAGTGCTGTCCCAGGCAGCTTTCCTGAGGGACTAGAGCTCTTTCTGGACACATTATGTAAAATGTAATTCTTATTTTATAAATAATGTGACTTAGATGTACCCAATGCCCCTGCCCATTCTGTGACTGAGTTTTGAATGTTTTGTGGCAGGGGACTGACTGTTCTCCCACCCCCAAGAAGAGCTCTGTTACTACTTAACTGTCTGTGGAGCTGAGGAGGGAGCCTGAACCTCAAGTCCCAAATAGCTACTAGAATTGGAAAGGTGGGGCACGGGCACGGGCATAGAGATACAAGCTTCTACCTATACCTTACGTAAGGTAGACCCTCTTAGTTTTAGTACTCTAAGCTAGTTACCTCAGTTCCACAGGCAGGGCAGTTGGTCCAGGAACCCCCTGAGAGGGAGTCCTGGCTCAGCCTGAGTGTGAGTGTGTGCGTGTGTATGTGTACATGTACATGTACGTGCACTGGGACTTTCCTGTGAGTCTAGTTGGAATTTTTAGTATGAATGTGAGATTTTTCCCCTTGCTTATGTCATTAAGAATAAAAAAACTGTGATCTATCGTAAACCATGTCCTGCCTTTTATTTCTGTGGGTCACACTTCTCTCACCACCAAGAATGTGGCACAGAGAAGGGACTTAGAAGGACGAGGAAATCCACTCTTTATCTTTCCAGCTGGAGGAACAGGGTTATCAGTTTCCTTCCTACAGCAACAAAAACAAAACCTTTCAGAAACAAAACTGCTGCTGGGGCTGAGGGGGGAACTAGTGTCTTCCTTTCATCCCACCCAAGAAGTCAAAAAAGCTTTGAGCACCTGCTGTGTGTAAGGTGGCACGCTAGGCGCAGCTGCTGCTTTTCGCCGCCTCTTCTTTCTCTTTGGAGCAGAGCTGGGTCTAAGTTCTGCTGCCAATACTTCAGCCTGTGAGACTGAGCTAGAAGAAAAATACAAGTTAGACATGTCCCAATCTTACAGTGTCTTCCCAGCAGGCTCCCTACTCACCTTGGCATCTCTACCCGTTCAAACACAGCAATGAAGAAGCCACCAGTAAGCGTGGTCTCAGGGGAGGCCCGGAGGCAGTGTTCAGCCCCTGGAAAAGTGTTAAGGCCTCGTTGGGGCCAGGAGGGTAGGACAGGAGCTAGCCTGCGGAGAAGAAATGGCAGAGTTCTAGGTAAAAGAGAGTGGCCCCCGCCCCAAGACCCTGGTGGAAACCTACCTGAACGTTCCTGAGCTCTGCTGCAAGGCATCCTGTACCACATCTTCATTCTCCTCTTGACAAAGGGAACATGTGGAGTAGACCAAGCGCTGCAGGGAAGGGAAAGTGAGTGCATGGCACAAAGCTCGCTGCTGAAATGCTGCCAGGGCTCGTAAGCGTTCCTTGCTGGGTGTAGCTGTCCCAGGTTCCTCCAGCTGTCTGGTCAACATACCTAGGGAAAGAGTGTTTTAATTACAAACTGCTTTATTTCATACTGAAATCCCCACTTCATAAATGAACATATTTGACCAGGGTCACAAGATGATTTGAGTAAAAACTAAACCCAAGACCCAAATGAACTACCCCTTCCGCTTTAAGGTTGCCCTGACTCTATGGCTTCCCTAGGGCACTATTTCTCCCCATCTCACCAGAGCCACTACAAGAAGGATCCAGCAAAATGTACTGGACCTGACGATAACGTTGGTCTGAAGGTGAGACTGCCAAGAAGTCCTCCTCAGCTAGCTGGCAGCAAGAGACTCCAGCCCGGGCCAGCAGAGTAGCCATAGATGCTAGTCGTTTGGCATCCAGGTCGAAGGCAAAGATCTTCCTAGGGACAGAGTTGAGGTTAACTGACTATTTAGCATGTAATGGAACACAGCATTGACATAAACATGTACATTAAGTCAGGACATGCAGAAGGTAACATTTAAACGGCCTGCAAGGACTAAGGAATTGACATCTCAAACCTGCAACCCAGTGGGAAGCTTTGGGGCTATACTGGGAACTCCAGGGTCCAGAAGGAAATATTTAAAAATAAAAGTTTCCCTTTCGGCCTTGAGACCTATTGGAAAAACGAGTTCCTTATTGCTTTCCAGCAGCTACAGGATCAGGCCCCGTGCCCTTCCTCTGTCTAACCATGGCACTCACCCTTGGTTCTTCAGAAGAGCAGCCAAGTGACTCGTCTTATTGCCTGGAGCAGCACACGCATCAATGACATGGGAACCGGGGGGCGGAGCCAGCAGCATAGCTGGGAGGCAGCTAGCCTGGCAGGGCAGAGCACAGTGGCTGGGTGAACAGAGACTCCCGAAGTCAGTCACTCCCCATCCTTCCCTTTTCCACCCACCTTCCCTACCTTGTCTTGTAAGATGAGGTGACCGGCTTGGTACAGTGGATGTTCGTGCAGATCTGTTTGGGCAGGAAACACAAGCAGCTCTGGCAACAAGGGATCCAGAAGAAAACACTTCCCTTTGAGGGCTCTGAGGTCCTCCAGGCTGCCAGGGAATAAGAACCACTCATTCAACATTTTCCAGTTCTTCCATGTGGGGCACCAGGCTGGGCATTTTACATGTTACCTCACATGCTAACCATTCATGCAACAAATGTTTAAGACTGCTATGAAGAAATAAACACAGTGATAAAACAAGGGTCTATTCTCAGACCAGACTCTGGTTTCAGGATCCCGCCTCAGCCATTTACCAGCGATGGAAGCATCATGAGCAAGTGCATTTATCTCAGCCTGTTTGCACTTCTGGAAAATGGTAGCTGTGAGGATTAGATGAGTTAATACATGTAAAATACTGAGAAAAATATATGGCACAAATCAGGCACTCAATAAATAGGAGCCATTACTGCTAAAACAAAACCTCGAGGAGAGGTTTGGGGGGTGAGTGCCCAGTGAAGGGGGCAGTCCAGGGGAGATGAGTGACTCCTGATGGATGAGTTAGTAATATGAGGAGCTGGGATGAAAACTACATTCACTATACTCTCTAAAGGAGCACTGTCCACTCCACCTGACCCACATGGAAACAGGCCTAGAGAATAGTGTCTTGGTTCAGAAAGGTATCAGGTAGCACAGCTGGAATTCAAACTCGTACACAGCCATTCTCTCTACCACCCTGGTCTCTAAGCAACATGCTAGAGGCAGAAATCGAAACACCTAAAACAGATTGAGTGGGAAGGGAGGAGGCAGTGGTGGCTTCCCACCTGCTGTCAAAGGACAGAACAGGAGGAAAGAGTGAATCTAGGGAAGAGGTGGGAAAGTATCACGGCAGAGAGCAGCGACTGTCGTGGGAACAACAGGTGCACAGAGTGCCCTGGCAGATGGGCCTGGAGAGGAAGCAGGGAGCACCACACAACGGAGAGCCGAGAGAGTGTTTTCAGCAGGGGAGTAACGTGTCAGCTATGGTTTCAGATCTTTCTGCGGCCAGCCAAATTAGGAGACTCTTCTGCCAGTCATGGTAGGAAATGATGAGTACCTAAACCTAGGTAATGTCCAGGAGGACAAAAAGAAAGGAGCAGATTTGAGAAAGATGCTGAAGACAGAGTAGTGAATGACTGGAGGGAGAGGAAGAAAGCATCTAGGAAGACTCAGTTTCTGATTTGACCAAATGGGTGCATAACTATATCTGTTAGGTTAAAATAGGGAATGCAGAAGGTGGAAAGTTCAGGGATGCAAGGATGGTTCAAATTAATCACTATGACACATCACATTAACAAAATGAAGGATAAAAATAATAATAGATGCGGCAAAGGCATTTGATAAAATTAAAAAATTCAACATCCATTTATGACAAAAATTCTATGAACAAAACTGGTATAAAGGGAATGTACCTCAACATAATAAAGGCCATGCAAGACAAGCCCACAACTATATCATACTCAATGGTGAAAAGCTGAGAGCTTTTCCTCTAAAATCAGAAACAAGACAAGGTCACTTTTATTGAACGCAGTATTTGAAGTCCTAGCCAGAGCAATTAGGCAAGAAAAGAAATAAAGGCATCTAAACTGGAAAGAAAGAAGTAAAATTGTCATTATTTGCAAATGACATGTATATAGATATAGAAAACCCTAAAGACTCCACCAAAAACTGTCAGAATTAGTAAACAAAATCAGTAAAGTTTCAGGATACAAAATCACTACACAAATATGTTGCATTTTAATATGTTAATAATAAATAATAAATAAACATATAATAAATAAAAAATAATTTTTATTTTTGCCCAGCCAGGCTAGCTGCCTCCCAGCTATGCTGCTGGCTCCGCCCCCAGGTACCCATGTCATTGATGCATGTGCTGCTCCAGGCAATAAGACTAGTCACTAATAATAAATAATAATAAACTATCAAAAATTTAAAAAGAAGCCCATTTACAATTGCATCAAAAAGAATAAAACACCTCAGAATAAATCAAGAATAAACCAAGAAGGTGAAAGACCTATACACTGAAAACTAAGATATTAATGAAAGAAACTGAAGATATAAACAAATGGAAAGATATTCCACACTCATGGACTGGAAGAATACTGCTGCAATGTCCATATCACCAAAAGCAATCTCCACATGTAGTACCCATCAAAATTCCAATGGTATTTTTCACAGAAAACAAATAATCCTAAAGTGCCAATCATATATCTGATAAGGGGTTAATATCCAAAATATATAAAGAATTCTTAAAATTCAAGAGCAAAACAACAAACAATCCAATTTAAAAATGAGCAGAGGATCTGAATAGACATTTTTCCAAGAAGACATACAGATGGCCAACAGGTAATGAAAAGAGGCTCAACATCATTAATCATCAGGGAAATGCAATAAAATCACAATGAGATGTCACCTCACACCTGTTAGAATAAGTATGATCAAAAAGACAAGAAACAACAAGTATTGGCAAGGATGTGGAGAAAAGGGAACTCTCATGCGCTATTGGTGGGAATGTAAACTCTGTATGGGAAACTAATTATAGAGGTTCCTTAAAAATTTTAAAATACAACTACTATATGATCCAGCAATTCCACTTCTGGGTATTTACCTAAAGCAAATGAAAACACTAATTCAAAAAGATACATGCACTCCCATGTTCACTGCAGCATTATTTACAATAGCCAAGACAGGGTAACAACCTAAGTGTCCATCAATGGATGAATAAATAAAGAAAATGTGACACACACACACACACACACACACACACAGGATTATTATTCAGTCATAAAAAATAATGAAATCTTGCCATTTTTCTTTTTTTTTCTTTTTTTTAGTATAAATTGAAATCTTGCCATTTTTGACAAGATGGATGCACCTTAAGGGCAAAGTCAGATACAGAAAGACAAATATCATATGATCTCATTTATATATGGACTCTTAAAACAAAACATACACACACACACACACACACACACAAAAAGCTCATAGATACCAAGAACACATCCGTGGTGGGGGAACAGTGGGACAAAATGGTTGAAGAGAGTCAAAAGGTACAAATTTCCAATTTTTAAATGAATTATGAGGATGTAATGTACAGTGTGATGACTACAGTTAATAATACTGTATTACATATTCAAAAGTTGCTAAGAGAATAAATCTTAGAAGTTCTCATCACAAGTAAAAAAAAAATTTTTTTTAACTATGTATGTGGCAAATGTTAACTAGACTTACTGTAGTGATCATTTTGTAATATATATGAATATCAAGTCATTTCATTGTACCCCTGAAACCAACATAATGTTACATGTCAATTACACCTCGATTTTCAAAAGGAATGCTGCAATATAATCCAATAACCTGTTTAGGTATATTTTTTAAAGAATTACTTTTAGATTTTGAATAAACGTGACTGAACAACAACAAAAAACGGTGCCAAGTTCAGAGAATGGATGGATTCAGTTTGACACATGCTACAACTGTGGTGTCTGTGAAGCACTGATATGAACCTGGTGGTATGAATACAAGAGAGAAGTCTAGACTGGGAGACAAGAACTGTCAGGTGAGAATTAGGAGTTAGAGCTAGAGAAGAAACTGAGGGATAGGTACATCAGAAGAAAGTCCACGGGACTCCCAGAAGAATAAATGTTTCAGGGATGGAGGAAGATAGGCCTTGGAAGGGGATGGAGAGACTCCTGTAAAAACAGGAAGAAAACCTGAGAGCAGTCACAACCATCCCTCCTCTCTCTTCCCATCCATCTCCCCAGTGCCCCCAAGCACTTCCCTAGATTAGGGCACCTAGGCAGGGTTCTCAGCTCACCTGGAAGCCCGACCCTGGTAGGAGAAACCTTGTCTCTTGAAATAATCAATTGCATCGTCACAGCAAGTCTTGAGAGTGTTCACCCGCACAAATCGAGGCACCTGGGAGGCTAGGAAGCAATCAGCGGTGCGTGAGCAGAAACATGAACCTGTCCCTTGAGGGCCTGGCGGCTATCCCGCACCCCCACAACTCAGCTCACCTGGGCCAGGCTCGCATCCCACTTCCAACAAATCCTCATTCCGGCTCACACCTCGACGAACCTTCAGCCGGGCCAACTCTGCCTTCAGCCTTGCCTGGTGCCGGTCCAGCAGAGGCTTCCATCTTCCCCCTCGCCCTCTAAAGCCTCTTCCCAGTAACAACTCATACACTAGCACCTGAAGATGGAGAGACCAAGAAAAAACAAAAACTAAGCATTAATGCCTTCGAACGCCATAGTGTCGGAACTGCAAGGGCTAAACAGGCCACCTGTCCATACAGTAACAGCTAAAACTGCGGTACCTTGTCCAAGAGCACATAAAATTAATGGGAGACATAGGATTTGAACCTCGTGTCTCACTTCCCCAGTCCTGAACCTTTTCCATCAGCAGAGCTCAAAATCTCAACCCTCCTCCTCGTCAACATCACCCTTTTGTTTTACCTAAAGTGTCCCTGCCATTGCTACTTGGTACTTTTGCTCTTAATCTTTCACAAAGGCTTGAAATTAAAGGATTTTCATCCCACCTCAAGTCATAACTCAGAAAGGGGCTGCGCATCCTCATTTCAGGGGAGCGACTTACTCAAGTTACACCGTACCGCCGTAGACGGTACGTAGCTGGGACCAGATTCGTTGGGATTCAGAGCCAGGCCCCGTCCAACCCCACCCCAAGAGTCACCTTGGCCAGGTGCGGCCGCAACTTCTTCTCAGCACGGAGGAGGCCGGCGCTGGCGATCACGGTGTCCAGCACGGAGGAGTAGCGCTGCGTCTCGCACACCAGCGCGTACAGCTGCTTCACGTTCTGCGCGTGGCCAAAGGGACACAAGCTGAGGCGGGGGCCGGGCCCAAGTTACACCCACACCCGGCCCAAACCCCGAATACCGCTACCTGGAAGTTGCTACCGTACACCAGCCCCTTGATGGAGCCCTGGCGGCTCTCAACGCCCGCCAGCACCGCCGCTGCCGCCGCGTACAGCGCCATTCACCACTCCCCGCGCCTTTACGTCACTATTGCGACGCGTGCCCGGCTTTGCGCAGCCGCCCACCCAGACTTCCGGGGTCAAAAGGCACGGAGGTGTGGAACCCGGAAGCCCCTGTGCCCATCCGAGTCTCCCAAGGCGAGTGTCAGTTTACACCAATGTGGGGGAGGGGAGGAAGGGGGGCGGGGGCGAAGCTGGGAATGCATTTCCCCACTTCTTGGTAGTTCATTATTTTTTTCTTTCAATATTTGCACATTTGATAGGCAACAATGGGATTTTACTGCTGTTTTAATTTCATATGTTATTGAAGTTGAATACTTCATATGTTTATTGGTCATTTGTATTTCTTCCGTTACAACATGTTAACGTCTTTCGCTCACTCTTATACCATCTTGTTCCTAGTACTCTTTATATATTAACATTATACACTCTTGTCTTAGGTATTGCCACTTTTTACTGTTTATTGTTACTTTTTAATGTGGTTAATAGTTGCTTTGAGGAGCATGGTGTTTTCACTTCTTTAATCTTTAATGATTTCTGCATTTGGAGTCAGGTTTGGAAACCCCTTCACACGTCTACAATATAGAAATCGCTATGACTTCATTTTTTACACGTAAATCTTTAATCTGTTTGGAATTCACTTTGGCACATGATGTGAGGAAGGGCTCTAACTTTGTTTACAATGACCAGCACTTCGTGTATTCGTTGTTACGATTCATTTATAGGAACGTTTCCCCAGCCTGTCCCCTGGGAGAGTAGGGGTTGTATAGTATTTGCCTCTGTGTCCGCAGTACCCATGTGATTACTGGTATACAATAGGTTGATTGAATAAACCCATGTGTATCTCAAGTATTCAACTGGACAGGCCTTGTGGAATGGAGTATTTCAGTCTATATAGTCGAATGCTAACAGCACATTGTCAGCATTTTGAAAGAGCGTTGACTCTAGTCTGCCTTAAAATTGCTGACTCGTTTAAGATTTAACCAACTCCTGTAGCTGTTGATTAGTTCATAAGTGATCTTTTATTCTTTTTTTATCCTCACCCAAGGATAGGTTTACTGATATTTTTACAGAGAGAGAGAGAGGGAGAAACATCGATGTGAGAGAGAAACATCGATGGGTTGACTTCTGTAGGCACCCCAACCAGGGATCAAACCTGCAACCTAGGTATGTTCCCTGACTGGGAATCAAAGTCACACCCTTTTGGTGCACAGGATGATACTCTAACCAATAGAGCCACCCAGCCAAGGCCATACATCCTCTTTTAGTGAAATTCCTCTTCACCCTCTCACATTGAATCACATCTCTATTTTTTATTTTCTTCATAGCACCTATTACATAATATCATTGTGATTTATTCTGTCCCCCCAGCTAGCTCTATGAGCACAAACCCTTGTCTGTCCTAGCACTCATCTATCTTTACATCCAACACTAGTGTTTTTCACAATAAGGACCTAATAAACATATGTTAAGTGAGTGAAGGAATGAATGAATGGGACATAAATTGATGTGGTACTAGTCAGCCAGTTGTGCCGGAGTTGACTTGTCCTAAAACAATCCCCCCTCCTTAAGGTGAGTGAATAACAGGTGCACTAATATAGATACAAATCCATAATTTATCCAGATGAGGACTTTTTTTATTGCTTTTAGAGAGTGGAAGGGGGAGGGAGAGAAAGAGAAACATCAACGTGAGAGACAAACATTGACCGGTTGCCTCCTGTACACGCCCTTATAGGGGATCAAACGTGCAAGCTAGGTATATGCCCTGACCAGGGACTGAACACCCAACCTTTCGGCTATGGGATAATGCTCCAAGCAACTGAGCCACACTGGCCAAGGCCCAGTGTCTTTTTTTCTATCCCAGAATCTCAGCCAAGGTACCACATTACATTCAGTTGTCATGTCTCCTTAGGCGCCTTTTGGCTGTCACAATTTCTCAGACTTTGTTATTGATGACCTTAATTGTTTGAGGAGTCCTGGTCAGTGTTTTGTAGACTGCCCCTCTAATGGCGTTTGACTGATGTTTTTCTCATGATTAGAAGAGGGCTATGAGTTTTCGGGAGAAAGACCACATGTAAAAGTGCCATTCTTAAATCACATCATATCAAGGGCACATAGTATCAACATGACATTATTGCTGATGTTGACCTTGATCACCTGGCTGAGGTAGTGTTTGTCAAGTTTCTCCACTCGGAAGCTACTTATACATTTGTATAAGACTGGAAAGAAGTAGCTGTGTACAGCCCACCCTTAAGGAGTAAGGAGTTATGCTCCCACTCTGTAAGGATGGAGCGGCTGCATAAACTATTTGGAATTCTGCACAGATTTGTCTCTTCTGCCCCATTTATTTAATCAATCAGTTTTTATATCAGTGTGGATTCGCGGATATTTATTTTATACTTTGGGTCCTAATCCAGTACTACTTTATTTTGTTGCTCAGACTGCTCCCATTTGGGCCACTTGGAGTGCTTTCAGTTGGCTCCTGTGTCCCTTTGATAGGCTCCTATTATTATAAGATTTTTTTGTATGTTTATTTGCTTTGGAGAACTTCTTACCCTTTGGCACTACAAGATACTCAAAGCTCACCTGAAAAAAAAAAAAGCTCATCTTGTGTGTTTCCTGATCTAGTCCTAGAATCAACCATTTCTGCAAGGAGCCCTGGTTCATTTTATTAGAGAATAGTATTAGGAACCAAGATCTGGGCATGAGGTGGCATGTTTCTTTTAATTTTTTAATTGCGACAATTAAAAACTTAAACTTATATGTGTGCCTCATATATTTCAGTTGGTAACGCTATTTTAGCGTCTCCTCTAACCAAAAATACCTTCTCTTAATTCCACCTTCTGTCAAACTCATGACCCAGTCTCTTCTTCCCTTCACCATCAAACTTTTTAAAAGGAGAATCAGCTGTTATTGCCTTTACTTCTTCATCACATGCTGTTACCTCACTCCCTGCAATGTGTCTTCCACCCCGTTCCACTGAGGTGACTACTTCCAAGGCCACCAAGAATTTCCTAATATTCCTTAGGTCTTTCCTGCCAAATCTATGGTTTTGTGGCACTGCTGCACATGCCGTCTTTATTGTAAAGCTTTGGCTTCCACGGCCTCTCCTGCTGGCATAACCTCCTATTTCTTTGACCATTTCAAAGTTTTCTTGGCAGGCTTCTCTAATCTGCTCCTTAGGCTCTGGTATTCCATCCTCTTACCTCCTTTCCATCATTCTGCTATTTCTCCCCTGGGCAGATTCACCCACCCCGACACTGTCACTACTATGGAACAAAGTTAATATACACTAAAGTAACATCAGGACCTTCTCTTCCTGGTCCAGACCCTCCCACCCAGGTCCTCCAGCTCCAGCATCCTTCTGTGGACATAAACCCCAAAGGCTATTCTCCTCTGCTTGCGTTCCACTTCTTTCTGCCTAACTGCTAACTCCACATGAAGAATTAACTGATTTTCCCTCTGTCTTCCCCATTTTGATGTGTGTCAGTTAAGATCTTTTAGTTGCAGGCTTCCAGTCCAAGATGGTGGCATAGGAAGACCCTGAACTCACCTCCTCCCAGAAACACATCGAATTTACACTTACAGACAGAGCAATTACCCCGAAGCAGAACTGAGGGCTGACTTAACAGCTTCTGCACAACAAATAAGAGAGACAACACAGAAACAGGTCTCCCTAAAGTCTGCTCCTGCTTTAGCGTCCAGCTGAGTGACTTGCCCTGAGGACTCCCCTCAAGGTGCACCGCCCCAGCTATAGCTCCTGCCCAGCTGTGGCTTGTCCCCTGGACTTCCTGCAGGCCAAACCTACTTCAGCTATAGTCCCAGCAGCATACCTCTGGGAATCCCTATACCTTGCACCCACTCCAGCTTCAGCTCCTGGTCCCACTGTGGCTTGCCGCTGGGACAACCTGAGGCCTAAGCCCAATCCAGCTACAGCTCTGAGCCCTGGTAAGCTTTGGCTCTCCTCTCCCCTGCCTCTGCCCCAGGACTCTTTGTGGCCCATGCACACTCCATCTGGCCTGCCAAAGACACTTGGCACAAACAGTCTACGAAGGGGCAGCTCCTACACCGGTTCACTTCTTCAAGACCGGGAGAGGTTGCTGTTTCACCTAATTCATAGCAACAAACACAGAGAGACAGCCAAAATGACCAAACAGAAAAAATATATTCCAAACAGAAGAGCAGGACAAAAGCCCAGAAAAAGAACTAAATGAAACGGTGACAAGCAATCTATCATATAAAGAGTTCAAAACACTTGTTGTAAGTATGCTCAATGATGTCAGTGAGAACTTCAACAAAAAGGAAACATAAAAAAGAACCAGTCACAAATGAAGGATGTAATAACTTAAATGACGAATATATTAGATGGAATCAATAGCAGACTAGAAGAAGCAAAGGATTCAATCAGCAATTTGGAAGACAAGGTAGTAGAAAATACCCAATTGGAACAGCAAACAGAAAAAAGGAATAAAAAAATGAGGATAGTTTCAGGGACCTCTGAACAACATCAAGAGTAACAACATTGAAACCATAGGGGGCCCGGAAGGAGAAGAGAGAGAAAGAGATAGAAAACCTATTTAAAGAAATAATGGCTGAAAACTTCCCCAACCTGGTGAAGGAAACAGGTATGAAGGTCCAGGAAGCACAGAGAGTCCCAAACAAAATGTACCCAAAGAGACCCACACCAGGACACATCATAATTAAAATGCCAAAAGTTAACGCAACAAGGATTTTTTTTTAAACTTCAAAGTTGGAAACAAACAAAAACAAATAAACTTAACTATATTTCAAATGGGTGACAGCCATATTAAAGAAAACCGGAAAAGAAAGAATCCAAGTAACTTTTAGCTACATTTAGCTAAAGTATAAGTACTTTAAGTACTTATAAGTAAAGTATAAGTACACTTAGTGCTTATATGTCTCTCAGTTTGAAGATAAAAGGACCAAAAGAACTGCAAAGAAAACTTAAATTTGACTTAATATGTTAGTAGGTTTATTAATACTGGTGTGGGCATAGTGATTCTGAAACAAGTTTATGTGTATTGTAGAACTGACCGAAGGAGTAAATATATTGATTTCGGGGGGAGCCAGGCTTCTTGGGTGTGAGAAAGGAGCTGCAAATATCAAACGGAGAAAGGCAAGAATGATATGAAATGGCAATTTTCCCCCGTCCATCCACTGGAAGGACATGAGCAGTGACATCTCAGTGGCAATGAATACACCAAGCTTCCCAATCTTCGGTTCTAATAGCACTCCCCACTAAAAAGAATCAGGGGTCCTCTGCAAAACGGCTGAGTCCAGGGCTGGGGCTGGGAGAGGAAGCCTGGACCCTCTGCTCCAGGAGTAAGCATGGGCTCCGAGAGTGACAGGCACAGAAGCCAGCTTGGAGGGGCTCCCACTGGCCAAGTCTGGGGCAAGCCGAGCATCAGAATAAGTCATGATAGTAATGGATTGTAACCCATTGAATAAAACCAGAATCCATGGATCCATATTGGCAGAAGTAAATAAGGGAGAAGGAATGATAGAGTTTAAAAATCGCTGTCTGACAATCATAGTAATTTGATTCAGTCAAGAGCTATCAATTACTATAAGGAACAGGATATTCATATAACCAAATATTCTTCCCCACAGGTTAGTTATTTTTTTAAAACAGGGAAATAGTAACTTTACAGTAGAGAAACTTGGAGGGCATGTCCAGGACTTGGCGATCAAAGTTAACATCACCAATATGAGAGAAGTCACAATCTCCTGCCACCTGATAGGATCAGTGAGAACATAGCACTGTAGGGTATTCCTGCCATCTCTGCATAGCCTGAAGCTAATGAAGCATCACTGAACCCAAATCAAGGGACATTCTACAAAATAACTGGTCCCATCTCTTCAAAATGTCAAAGTTGAGAGGACAAAGAAAGACTAAGACTGATCCAGGAAGGCTCAAGAGACATGACAACTGAAATGCAACAGGTGATCTTGGATTGGATCCTGGACCTGAAATATGCTTACTACAGAGGACAAGTAGGACAAAGGGTAAAATCTGAATAATGTCGTGGGTTGGATAACAGTGTTTAATCAATGCGAATTTCCTAATTTTGACACGTTTGCCTTGTGGTTATGTAAGAGAATGTTCTTAATTTAAATTTGGTTTAATTTTTCAAAAAAAGATCTTTTGATTGCAAACACTAACTCTGGCTAGCCCAACGATTTACTAAATGGGTGCAAAAGTCTGCCATTGTGTCTGTCAGGGGGTAGCTGGAGGCAGAAAGGTGCACACAACAGAGTAGTTGAGGACATTTTAAAAGAGGGACCGGTCAGAGCTCAGGGAACTTACATGGGATGGACTCAGGGCTAGTAGCGGCAGGGCCTGAGGACCAAGGGAAGAGTAACAAGGAGAGGGCCACCTGCCAGGAGTCTTAAGTAGAGGGAAGCTGCCAACCCATAGCCCTAGCAGGCAGGAAACCAGGAAAATAAATACCTCAAACTCCCTCTCCTGCCCTTGGATCTCCTGCCAGTCCCTCCCATCAGCTGAGCCCAACAGGAAGCCAGTTTTGCATTCCATCGGGGCCAGCCTCCCAGGACACAGAGCAGGATGAAGGGCGGAGAGTGGATATGAAGGAGTGACACTCTTCAGCTCAGTCCTGGGATGAAAGGAATTGCTGCATAACCAAAAATCAGGGCTGAAGGGTGTCAAGCACATAGGAGCCAAGGCCAAGGCCTGACAGATTCAGCCAGGAAAGATAACACAAGCACCATTTGATTCAGACAGTTTATTACTTACATAGCAGAAGGAAGATTAGCCAAAGGTGGCCCCTGTTGCACACACCAAAGGAGGATGACGTGGAAATCAAAGGGCTGATGACTGCAACATGAGTTGTGGGATATCCTGTTTCTGAGGATCCAGTTCTAGACTCAGCTACACTGTTTTATAGTCT
Source organism: Mormoops blainvillei (assembly GCA_004026545.1). Taxonomy (NCBI): domain Eukaryota; kingdom Metazoa; phylum Chordata; class Mammalia; order Chiroptera; family Mormoopidae; genus Mormoops; species Mormoops blainvillei. The sequence goes on along the minus strand of PVJD01001568.1, from coordinate 134,733 downwards.
GCAACTTTATGTGGAGGGATGTGGGACAGAAAGACTCATTCTTCATCAGAGCCTAGGAGGTGATGTCTCCTGAGTCTCCTGTGGGATAAGGAGGTAGGCGGACATGGCCCTTAGGTAGCACCTCGTAAGCCTCCTATCTTCTCCTGTTCCTGGAGGATTGCTCAGGCTGTTGGTCGAGCCTTTGCCCCTGTGGCCCATGTGGATACGTGCCAGAGCGCCTCAGTGGAGCTCCTCCCCATGGAAGGCTCTCAGGTGGCTTCACAGACCTCAGTTGTACAAGGCTGGGGAGCTCACTAAAGCACCAGGGCTCAAGTAACTGGGCCCCTACCATTCTCTCTCTTCCAATTTTCACATTCTTGGGAGAGAACGCAGCTGTCCCAGGCTTGGTCTGGATGGACACCGTCACCTGTGGCCAGGGGCAGGCTCACCATGAACAGACATGGACTCTGGGCATGGCAGCTTTCAGGGATGGGCTGCACCCCCGTCTGGCCCCTACTTGCTTCTGCTTTAAAGTAGTGTCATTTCCATCTCATCCAACAGAGGGAAGTCAGGAGAGGTCTGTAAGGACAGAGCAGTGATAGAGTGGTTTATGTGACTGCGACCACAGACCAGTGGGCAATGGGTGGAAGCAAGCTCAAGCCCCACCAGAGGTTGGAGACCAGAGCGTAAAGCAGTTCTGTACAGCAATTAATATTTGCAAATCATTTAAAGAGAAAGTGGCAAATTTATTGTCCTGAAGTTATTTTATTAAATTTTATTAAGTTCACAATGATAATAGAAAATTATGTATGGGAATGTTTCCGCCCCCCGTTGGAAGAGCAAGCAACAAGCATGGCTAGGAGGGATCAAGGGAAGTCCCTGGACGCCGAGGCCTAGTTCTGCTGGTTAAGAAGCAGGTTAACAACCTGGTTAACAACCTGACAACAGATTAATAAATGCCCTTGGCTGATGGGGAAGAAACTGGTCCTTTTCTCCTTAATCACTAAATATTTCTAGGGAAACACAGGCATGAAGACCTTCCCAAATAGTAAAAATGTAACCCCTGTTTGCTGGACCCAGCAGAACCCCTCACGTCCCCATGCCCAGGTGGGAACGGCCTGTGAGCAGGCAGCCCCATGAGCACCCCTACAGCTTGGTGGGCTGTGGAGGGGTGAGGTGGCTGGGCCCACTGGGTGGGGGCAACACCATGGGCAGTGAGTTGCTGCCCCTTTCATGCCAGCATGTGTCCAGGATGGGGTAGAGCTTGCCCTGGAAATCAGCCTGGAATGTGTAGAGCAGCCGCAGGTCATCTGGGCGGTCAGCGTCAAAGAAGGTGAGCTCTCCCTGCTCATAATGCAAATAGATGCCAATGCGGTGGGGGTGTCCGGCCACAGGCAGGGGCACCCTTGGGCAGCCAAAGGCCTCATACACCCGGCCTTCCTTCAAGCCAATGAGCCACACGCCATGCTCTGGAGACTTGCTCAGCTTGCCCTTGCGACTGGCTGTGCCTTTGATGACCCCCAGGCGCCAGTCACTCTTGCTGCCCACCACCACCTCCCAGTAGTGGCGGCCACAGGAGAAGCCCCGGCTGGCCAGGACACAAGTACTATAGTCGAAGCGCTCAGGCTGGCTGGCACGTTGCTGGGGCAGGAGCCCACACTGCACCACCGTGTTCCCCTTGGAGAGCTCCAGGAGAGGATGGGCTGTGGCAGGATCCAGCTTGAGAGACTCCGGGGCTACGGAAGGTCAGAGAAAGCATGTTTTCAAGCCATACAGGAGGCAGCAGACCTTGCCCCAAGGGAGGCTGATTGGAGGCCCTGAGCTTCTCAAAAGTGGAACTGCTGGCTCATCTCTACATCCTCAGGGCCTAGAAGGGACCAGGCACAGAGTAGGCACCCTAAGGATGTTTGCTGGATGAATGAATGATGCCCAAAGAGCGGAAAAGATAAACAGCTGTGAGCTGAGGCCTTCTGGTAAGGGACTTGGTGCAGGCCTGCCTAAGGCAGAGGTGCTGATGGAAGGACCTGGCAGACAGCCCGCCACGTGTGCTCCACAGCTAAACTCCCCAGGTTTCCTAGAGAATCTGTAACAACTGCAGTTGTTATCTTTGCTACCCTGGCAGCCTATTCAAGGACAAACTCCCAACTGACCTCTTTGCTAGCTGCCAGCTAATCAGTTTACACCAAAAATGTGCAAACAACATTCCCGGTACAGAGAATATAAGTTTTTTTCTCTCCCCCTTTTTCTATTATATAAATCCTATTTTTGTCTTTGTTGGATGAAATCAGCCTATTGATTGATCTCCCTTATGTGCCAATAATGGAGTTAATTGGAAGCCTTTGAGTATTTCTCAACAGAGTAACAGCTACATTTATTAATCACTAAACTGTATACACATATATATTTGTAAATATGCAGCCTAGCAAGGTGGGCATTAATAGCCCGTCTGCAGATGAGGAAACAGAGGCTCAGAAATTATACAACTTGCCCTGGTTAGTAGGAGACGGAGCTGAGCTTGACTCAAGCTGTTTGGTGGAACCCTGTTCCTGTGCCCTCACCACTAGCCTCTGCAAGCCTCCCTCCCCGCACTCTGTACCTTATACCAGCAGCGCTCAGGAACTAGCATGGATTGGGGCTCACCTGGCAGAACCTTGCGGAAGAGCCTTTTCCACACAGTTAGCTTGATGTCGGCCTGGTGGAGGCCTGGCTTGAAGGAGATGGGGCTGAACGTGCTTTCGAAAGGTCGGGCCTGCTGGAGCTCTGCTCTGGGGGCAACAGTTTGCATTGATGGTGGAGCTGTCTCACCCATATGCAAGTCCAGTCAGACAATCACAGTGCAGGAGACTGCACTCAACATGCCCATCATTTCCTCCCCTCCACTCCCAACCCCCAGAGGATCTGCCTCCTTCCTGGGAGGGGAAATAGTCTATATTAGTGGTCCTCAAAGGGCAGGTCCTAGACCAGTAGCATCACCTGGAAGCTCGTTAGAAATGCACATTTCCTTGGGTCCCACTCCAGGCCTGCTGAATCAGAAACTGATCACTGGCGCCCAGTGGTGGTGTTTTAAGGAGCCCTCCAGGGGATTCTGATGCATGTTAACATTTCAGGACCACTTCTTGTACTGGGTGACCCTGGTACAGAGGCAATCAGATTCTCTATTTATTTAAACCAATGCTCCTAGTCAAATTGGCCTTGAGACTAAAGAAAATTTGAGGCCCTGGCCAGGTAGCTCAGTTGGTTAGAGCATCGTCCTGATATGCCAAGGTTGTAGGTTGGATCCCCGGTCAGGGCGCACATACAAGAATCAACCAATGAGTGAATAAATAAGTGAAACAACAGATGTTTCTCTCTCTCCCTTCCTCTCTCTAAATACCAATAATTATTTTTAGAAAGATAAAAATAAAATTTGAGAAAATAAGGATACTCATAAACGGGGTCTGAGGAAGGCTGAGGAAGTGCACAGATTGTTCACTTCTTGGAACTAGAACATGGGTCCAGTCCCTTTCCACAAGCCAAAGTGCAGGTGTCAAGGCCTCTCACTCCAGCCATTAGCCCCCTCCCACCTTATTTCCTGTACCATACTTCACAGTGCGGCCATACTGAACTTACAACACTCTCCAGCCCACACACGACCTTGCCCTTTCCCATTACTCTGCCTGCCTCTCCTTTCTCAGCTATCCCGCCCACACACTGTCTTTGCCAATCTCCCCCTACACTCACCTCCTCCTCTGCATTACTTCTGTAGCTCCCATCGTTCTAGGTACCCACAGTAAGGTAGCCATAGTTCACTGTCTGCCTCCCACCAGTCTGAAAAACCCCTGAAGGCAGGGACATGACTTCTCTGTTTTCCTGGTCCTAGTACAGGGCCAGATGTGGGCAGCTGCTGCTGAGGCACTGGTGAAACTGAAGGGGGGAACTACAAAGGAAGAGATGCCCACGCCCGCGGGCACCAGACCCATGCCAAGAGCTCCCTCCCAAGGTATTACCTGGAGGCCATGGAGTGGTACTTCTGGAAAGCAAAAGAGACATAGGTTAAGGCACAGCCGAGGCTACACAAAAGAGGCTCTTGAGGTCCCAGGGGCCTTGGCATGGGGGACACTCTCTTGTCTACTCACCCCAATAAACTCGTGGTGATTCTCGTTACCAAACTGCTCCAGTACACACTTGGCTTGCACCAGCCGCTCCCGTGTGCCCTGGGCTTGCTCTAGCTGCATGTCTAGGGAGGCCACGAGGCCACGGGTGTGACCTTCCACCCCTTCCAGGCAGCGGGCCTTCTCCTCCTCCACCAGGTGGTGCAGCTCCTGGAACTCACGGCGGATCACCCAGCTGAAGACATCAGACTCATTCTAGGACAGAGAGGGCCTGTCATGGCTGGAGCCACGTTGGAGTGGTGATGACTGACCTCCACGTCTCCAGAGCCTGGTAGCTAACTGGGCTGGTCCTGGTGCCCGAGTCCCAGGGCTGACTCCTGCCCAGGTGTTCACACTGTGCCTGGAGGTCCCACGGGGTACCATGGGAGTGGGCAACAGTGGCAGGGCAGAGGCTGGGCCCCCAGTTCCCATTTCAAAGCAGTGGCTCTGCTTTTACTTGTCTTAACGATTAAGTGTGCAAGTAAGACTTTGCCTTATCACAGGGTTCCACAACTGAAAAATGTCCGAAAGACACGAGGGGAGCAGACTTGAAAGCGATATAGCCAGGATTCCCTTGTGACCCCAAGTTCCGTCTCCACTGAGTTGGGTATTGCCACCTCCCTCCCAAGGGTGAGGGGTACTCAGGGGACACTGCTGTCATTTCACAATCGCCTGCAGGGCCGGGCCTCGGCTCCACACCCTCCCAGCCCCAGCGTGCCCCTCACTGAGGAAAAGCAGACAGCCAAGGGGAGCTTCAGGCCCTCCCGTGCCTGTGCTGTGGGGCACTGAGCGGGCACCACACAGACTGTCAAGGTCAAGCAGACACATGAGACGGGGTTGGCGAGTCATGCCCACGCTTTGGGCTGTTTACTTCTGGGACTTAGGTTCTGGGTTATCTCAGTCCCAAGGACATAGGGGACACAAGCCAACTTAGAGACAGTCCTGACAACTGGGTTGAATTCCCCTGAGAAGATTTGCACCTTCCCCACCCTGCCCTGGAATGCTTTGAATGCTGGCTTTATATGGAAGGCATGGATTCCAGTGCAGGAAAAATTAGCCCTGGGCTCTGTAGGAAAGGGAAGGTGGCTGGTCCCAGGGTAGGGACAGAGGGAAAAGGCACTCACCACAATCCGGGTCCTGTTGTTCACCAGCTTGGCGATGTGCTCATCCACCTTCTTCTGTTCCTGCTTCAGGTCAGAGATGAGGGCCGCAAGCTCCTCCTAGAAGCAACGTGTCATGGCCCCGTGAGTGACTGACCCCTTTACCATCTTAGCTCCTAGGGCCTCACCCTTCTAGGGAGCATCCCAATGGCCACTAGCACTCCCAGTGGCACCAGAGCTACCCAGGTGCCCTTGACCTCAAACTAGTTAAGATTATTCAAGAATATTCCACATTGATGGTAGGAACTGCCCAGGCAGAAGAGGAACTCCAACTCATCCCGCTCCAACACCTGGAAGGAGGTGCTGAACGTTGTTTCACCATACAACATCCAAGACAGGTGATTGCCAGTCTGAGCCAATACGCCCTGCATGGAATGTGGCCCATAGGGTACCCACCAGGTAAACTCCAGGCACCAAGCGGTCCTGAATTAGTGGGCATTTGATTGGGTTTTTACAAAAGGGCTGTCCCCAAGTGAGGCCAGTGGCGCATGTGGTGGCCCAGGTTACACCCGTTGAGTCCCCACACCCTGTAAAGACCTGAGTCCACCCCAGCAGGCTTGGGCCCAGCCTAGATTTAGCAGTTCCCAAGAATGAAGTAAACTTCCTTTTAGGCTGCCCTGGCCCCAAATCTGGCCTATTAGGGATCCAAGCAGGACCACTTAGACCACCATCTGGCTGCACTACTTGACTTGGGCCCTGTGGGTGTATGCCCATGAAATGCACAGATTCTGACTTAGGAAGTTCCTAAGGAGAAGTCAGCTGCAAGAGCCTTCCAGAAAGGGCACTTGGTAAAGGATAAATGGACACAGAGTCCTTGCTCTGGATAAGGAGGCATCAGATCTCACAGTAGCCCAAGAAAGGGCATTCCAACGGCAGCCCCCGTGAGGCAGGGAGATAGGACTAGTTCTTTCTCAGCAACTGGGCCACAGTGAGAGCAAACACAATTATGAAAATAAAGTGCCTCAGGATCTCAATCAATAGGAGAAAACAGCAATGCACGACAGGGATGTGGTAAAGAAATGTAAATTAGTTACATCGCACAGAAGAGTCTTGGGACCACAAAAAAACCACATCCAAACCCAGGACCCAAGCTGGGCCCTGGCTCCTTGCCAGAAATGATGAGCAAGCTCCCAAGTGTTTCCCTCTGCCCTGGGGAGCCGTCTGCTAATGAAACGCGGGCTCGGTTTCATTACACTGCAATTGGGCTTCCTCCTTCCACACTCCCCTGAAACTACTCTTGCCAAAGTAATCAATTCTTACTGCTAAAGCTGACAAGGCTCTTTTCAGTCCTCAGCAGATATTTCACAAAAGTGATGCTGTTCTCGTTAAAATGCTCTGTGCCTCCGATTTCCAGGAGGCCATATTCAGCCAGTGTTCCTGCTCCCTCGGTTGATTCTTTCCGCCCCCTTTCCAGGATTCCCTGTCTACCCAAACCTTAAACCCTGGTTCTCCTTGGGACATCATCAGGGTCTTCTCTTATCACTCTGCAGACTCTTACTCCCAGTCTCTTACCCCCAGCTTCACTCTCCAGTCTGCCCCTTCTGCAGAGAAGAAGGACTACAACATCACAACTCTGCTTAAAGCCTCCAGTGCCCGCCACTGCACCACCGTAATTCTCTGAATAAACTACAAATCTCAACATGTGTCACACAGGTCTCTCCATGACTCGGCCCCTGCTTACCTCACCTGCCCTATCCGGCTCCCACCTGACTCTCCCTTGAGCTTAATGAAATGACTTAGAAATCCTCAAACGTGCCATGCTGTTCGCCTCCTGGTTTTTTGCACGTGCTGTTTTTATATTTGGAATGCCTCTCCCCACCCCGCGATTCTATTCCTATCAAGTCCTCCTCGTGGTTCAAGTCTTGGCTTAGCAGTCTGCTTCCTCCAGGAAGCCTTCTCTGACCACCTGAGACCATGCAGGAGCCATGTTCCAGGTAGTCTCACCCGGAGACTATTTAACTCTGACAGCAGTACCCAACACATGGGTCTCTGTCAGACCACCAGACTGTACGTTCCCCCGGGACAGGGTGAACCTTTTGTCCACTACTGCACCATGGCACTAGCACAGCGCCTAGCACAGATTAGATGCCCAGTAAATGTCTGTGGGGAGGAGGGGCTGGTGGATGACCCAGCTGGCCCTGTACATGTTTCCTGCTAGTCTCCCAGGGCTGAAGGAAAAAAGACATGCTGCCCAGAGCACTCAGCCAGGAAACTGGCTGGAACAGCTTACAGGGGGCCCCTCTGCCTGCAGATCTCCATGTTCTTTCTTTTCCTGGCTGTCTCGCTTGTATTTTGTCATTCCTCACTTTTATGCCTGCTTTCCTTCAAATACCAGGCCACAAACCCTACTTCCTGCCTTTCCTGATCTGTCGGTGGAGTAAAGAAAGCTAGCCTTGGTTGGAGTCCTAGCTCTGCCACTGACAAGCTGTGTGACCTTGGATAAGACACTACCTTCTCTGAGCCTCAGTTTCCTCACTTGTAAAATACAATAAAACCCCGCCCTTCTTAGACTTTAGATCAACATATTAAACAAAGATGGTATCATTGTCATTATTATTTATCTTAAATGATGATCCGCTAGACCTGAGGCAAAGGTCCAGGAGGGCTGAAATCCATTGATTCCACAAACGCATTTTGAACATTTAGTACGCCAGGCACAACTCCCAACACAGAAATACCCCAGGGAACAAAACGAAGTCCCTGTGCGTGAGAGCCCCAGGAGCGTTCAAAGGAAAATAAGGCAGGGGAAGGGCTAGCACGTGACGCAGGGCGCTCTCCATCTTGCCTATCGCTGTAATCCCCAGCACCTGCTCAGAATTTATAGAGACAAAAGAATGCTTCGGGTCCTGCTTCAGGATAGGGCTGGAGAAAACTCGAGTCGACCCTTATTTGCCGACTGCTGGCGCCAGAGAGCGCAGGGGCTGGGCTCCGTGGGCCCCGCCGGCGGCCTGGGTCCCCGCCCCGCCTCCGCCGCCAGCCTCGCTGCCCACCTTCATACGGCTGTAGACGGTCGAGACGGGCGTGATTCGGTGGTGCTGGTGGGAGCCGAGCAGGCCGCAGAGGCCGCAGATGAGCTCCTGGTCCTTTTCGCAGAAGAGGCTGAGCGGGTTCCGGTGGTGCGCACAGATGTTAGGCTCCGGGTCCCCCGGAAGCTGTAGGGCTTCGATCACCCGCGCCAGGGAGACGTTGGGCGGGGAGCTGCTGCCATCCACCTCCTGCCGGCACACTGGGCAACGCAGCTCAGAGTCCAGGTGGCAGGACAGGGACACCAAACAGCCTTTGCAGTAGGAATGGCCGCACTGCAGCATTAGGGGCTCCTTGAAGACCTCAAGGCAGATGGGGCACTGAAGGCGGGCCTCCAGCTCTGTCATGCTCGGCCACCACGCTGCCATCCACGGTGCAGGCTGTAACACAGGGCGCCTTCCTGAGCCTGCTTCCTCCACTCGCTCTGCTCACAGTCCCCTGGAAAGGGCCTCTAGAAATTAGAGGGCCTTACAGAGTCCAGTCCTGGATTCCAGTCCTGACCCCCTAAGATCTTGGGCCTGTTTCCCATCTTTACAATGAAGGGCTTAAATGGGGGCTGGGGGGGAGTCACTTCAAGATATATGATTCTACATGTTTTTGTTTTTTTAAACTCGGATTTGAAGGTAAATATGAAAGGGACCCTCAGCAGCATCATTTGTTGTGACACAAATAATGCAAGCTCCGGCCTCAGCAGGCATCCTGACCTAGAACTGGACAGCAAAAACAAGCAAAGTTCCTGCCCGCCTTCTAGATAGGGGCTCGAACTGGCGAGCAACCGTTGGAGTCATAGTTACAATAGAGGTTCCTGAGTCATCCCCTCACACATCTCCAGGGAGACCCGGAAATCTACATTTACAACAGACACTCCCAGATCATTCTAAAGCAGAGAGTGGTCTTAGAACCAAATTGTTCTGAAGAGTCTGGGATTTAGGAGAGCTGTATCTTAATCTTCCACCCATTTCCCTTGGGAAACTAATTGCCTCTGAGAGAGGAGAAGCACCAAGCTGGAGGCACCGAGGTGGCAGTCGGCAGCAGACCCAGCAGGCCCCTACATGGAAACTACCTGGCTTCTCAGGATCCACTGAGCCTCCCACCAGGGCCTCAGAACAGCATTACTGACCTGACTGGCTGTAATCCCCAGTGGATGAGCCTCTTCTCCCCAGGATGGAACAGCAGGAGTGGAGACCTGGGGATTGCAGCTAGATGCCTGCTCCACCGCCTAGTCTCTCCCCTTTCCTCCTCCTGTTTCCCAGCAACACCCCCATATCCTCAAGGTCACCTACAATCAGGTGGAAATGGGGCCACATCACGGGACTGGGGAGGCAGCCTCTGCTGGGCCAGCTCTGATAACTGTAACATTCAGGTGTTTGCTTTGGCCAGGCAAGGGGAAGGGGTGGAGACAGAGATTGGGTACCCATTCACACCTTACAGATCCCAAACGGAAAGGACTTGTGCTGAGACACAACCTTTTCGAATCTCTCTTTTTTAAAGATATCTGTAAAACCATGTATGAATGACCCATGGACCTGAACAACGATGTGGGGATTGACCGTGGGAGCAGGGGGTGGGCTGGGTGGAGGAGGGCAAAGGGGGAAAAATTGGGACAACTGTAACAGAATAAATAATTTTTTAAAAAAGAAGAGCTTAAGAATAAAAAACACTAAAGATATTTTTATTTAGTTATTTGGTTTTTTAAATTGGGGTATCTTCTAAAGAGTGCACAAATCTTAACCACAGACTTAATGTACACTTATATATATTCACTCTCAAGGTTAAGATACAGAACATTTCCAGTACCTGGAAGCCTCCCTCATGCTGTCCCCAGTCAGAACCTCTGACAAGAATAGCCACTCTCATGATCCATATCATTGTAGATTAATGGGGCCTGGTTTTGAATTTCAAATGAACAGAATCACTTAATATGTACTCTTTTTGTGTCTAACTTCTTTATTCAACATTATTGCATTAAGAACTTTTTTATGTGAAGTCTTTCAAAGGTTTAGAAATTCAGGGCCATTTTATTATACAGTTAATAATATCTTATATATGCTGGATATATAATATACAGGTCATAATGTACTATACATATCCCAAGGGTGTGGTGGGAAATTATTGATTGGAAAGGACAGAATGGAGAGGCTCTCTGGGAGTGTTAAGAAACAAGGAGTTCTAGAGCTTTCAGTGGCAGGGTGTGGAGACAGGGCGGCAGGCTCCATGTCCCACCTCAAAGGTGGCAAGAAGGTGGCAAAGGCCCAAGAAGCAGGCCAAGGAAATGTGCAAGGAAGATGAGGCATCAAGCAAAAGTGAAATGAGACGCTCAGGAACTAAAAATGAAGGCTGTGGGGAAAGGCGCCCCCGGCCACAGGTGGAATTAATGAATCTGGCAAAAAGCTGTTCCTTGTTCCCGGGGCAATGGTGATCCTTAATTCCATTCCTGTTTTGAGATCTGGATTCCCCGTCATACCATCTGTTGCCATCTATAGCTAGAATGAAGTGCTGTCTTGGAGCCTGTTGGTACATTTAAGAATTAACTTTTATAAATAATAATAATAATAATCATGCAGTGGCTCATCTCTTTAGTTCTTCACACTCAGCCATTTCAATCTTAACTGCGAGGTCTGAGTAAACCGAACCCAGAATCCTGCCAAACAACAAAATCACCTAGAGGTCTTTGTTGTATCCCAAATTCTAAACTACCTGGAATTAAACCAACTCATCTGAAAAGGAAGGAAGGTAGGAAGGAAGAAAGGAATGAATAAAGGGAGGGAGGGAGAGAGGGAGGGCAAGCTCTATAACGGCAGGCCACAACTCCCACAGGCCTAAACTCCTATGTCTGCCAGCAGGGGAGGTCTCCACCCCAGTGACAAGCAAAGCCAAGACCTGGTATAGATAGGCAGAAAGCTAATTTTATTTGTTAATTCAGGAAATATTTATTGAGAACCTGCTACGTGTCAAATATTGAGCTGGGCATTACAAATATATTAAAGAATAAGACAAGTTTTCTGCGCTTTTGGAGTTTGGGGGTAGGAGTGGTGTAAGGTCATAAATAAACAAGTTAATATAATAGTGTTAAATGGTATGCAGGAAGTAAAAAGTGTGGTGAGAAAGGGGAACAGGGCGACAGGTCGTATGAGGTGCGCTTTAGTAAGGGGCAGGGCAATGTCTTTGAGGAAGGATGGTTGAGCTGAGGTGTGAAGGATACGTGGGAATCAACCACCTGAAAGGATTCACGAGGGTCGACCAGACAATGGGTCAGCAAGTGCAAAGAACCTGAGGCTGGAACGCACCAGAGAGGAGACCTGCGTAGTTGGAGTGTAGTAAAGGAGAGGAAACGTCAGAAGATGAGGCCAAAGAGGTTGGCAAGGAGGGCTGTGTAGATTAGGGCAAAGATCTGGATTTCATTCAAGGGCAGTGGGAGCTATTGGAGGGTTTTAATGCAAGGAAATATCATCTCACTCATATTTTTAAAATATCATTCTGGCTGCTGTGGAGATAATGGATCACGGTAGCATGAGCACTTGGGTGGATGGGTGGTGACGCCAAATGGCGGATACAGAGAAGAATGATATAAACAAAGTAAAAGGGGGGTCCAGAGTCAGAAGCCCAAGGACATCCCGGTGGAGAAAGTGAGTAGCCCAACTAGTCTGCAGATTTCAGCAAACACCAGACTCACCCAGAGGCCTTGTTAAAACACAATTCTCTAGGCCCCAGTCCCAGCCTTTCTGATTCAGAAGTAGGATGGACTCTAGAATTTGCATTTGTAACAAGCACTGATGCTGCTGATCTGGGGACTGACTGCTCTTTGAAAACCACTGAAAAAGGCAGTTGGACACAGTCCCCTGGGGCTCTGGCACCTGTTTATATCACATATTTAAATCTGTGGGAATGGTTGGGATCCCTCGGGGATTGAAAATAGCGAAGGGCAGTGGTTCGAGGACAGCCCTGGGTTGCCAACGTGTAGAGGCCCAGAAATGGGGAATGACTGAGAAGGGACAACCGGTGAGGTAAGAGGAACATCCGGGGAGTGTGGCAACTAGCAAGCTGTAGGAGGCAGCCCTAATTCCCGGACTCTGTGAATGTGTTACTTACAATACACCAGGGATTTTGAAGATGTAATCACAGTCACAGGCCTGAATTACCCAGGTGGGTCCAATTTAATCATATGGCCCCTTAACAGCAGAGAACTTTCTCTGGCTGGAGTCAGAGAGAGACGCTACAGAGGAGGAAGCAGAAGGATGCCAAGTATGAGAAGGATTCAGCACTGCTGCTGACTCTAAGTTGGGACCCTTATGCAAGGATAGGACAGAAGCTTCTAAGAGCTAAGTGTGGCTCCTGGCTGACAGCCAGACAGGACATGGGGACCTCAGGATTCAAGCTTCAAGGATCTGGATTTGCCAATAACTTGAATGAGCTTTGAAGTGGATTCTTCCCCAAAAGCCTTCAGTCAGGCTAATGCCTTGATTTGAGCAGAGAGAGACTGATGCCAGACTTCTAACCTACAGAAGTGTGAGAAAATAAATGTGTTGCTTTAAACAGCTAGGTTTGTGGCAATCTGTTACGATAGTGGTAGAAAGCAAATATAGAAGCCAAGAGAAAAAAGGGCTGAATGGTCAGAGAAGTCAGCTTCATCAAACACTGACAAGAGTCCCAGAATCTGAGGACAAAAGGTGTCTGATGTACTTGGCAACAAGAGCGGTCTCCGTGGCACGGAGCCGGCCAAAGTGTCTATATTGAAGTGGGTTGAACAGAAAAAGCAAATGAGAAAGAATGAAGGTGGAAATAACCCGCTGCTGGAAGGCTCATCCTTCCAGCTATAGGCCCTTTCTGGAGCCTCGCGCTCACCAGGACGCTCCAGCCACGTGACCCGCCGAGTGTCCCCTCCCCCATCACGTGCCCTAACACACATGTCCGCTCCACGTGCTGCGCAGTGTTCTGCAAGCCCCCTCGCGTACCCCATCGTGCTTTGCGCGCGCCTGTCGCATCCCTGCCACGCCCGCCCCGGTCTGAGTGCCGTTGGCCGCAGTTGGAGCGAAGACATGAGTTCCCCCTCGAGGCCCCTGAACGGAATGCCCGGGCCCGAAGCACAAGGCCAGGTACCAAGGAGCGGCTGGGTTGCAGCCTTCGGGAAATTCCTGGAGTCGCCAGCACGGGGTGGGGGGCTGGACCTGCCTGTCTTGCCATGGTGGGGAACGCTTGGACTCCGGGAGGGTCGGCACCCAGGTGAGGGCCCCTGGCGCTGGCGAGTCAGGGGCCAGGGCACTGGAGTCGGGGTGCAGTCTGAAGGCTCTGAAGCCCGTGTTTTGTTCTCCACAAGTCTCCTTACCAGAAGTTAAGTCGGTGGATGCTGGATATTTCCGGGGACCGGGGTGTGCTGAAGAACATCATCCGGGACGGTGCTGGTGAGCTGGTGACACCGGATGCTTCTGTGCTAGGTACGGCCTGGGGTCCCGGTGCCATCCGGCCTGGAGAAGCTGGCAACACAAGAGGAATGGCGGTTTTATGGCATTTTACTTGGAGTGGAGGAGAGGCTACGTTTTCAAAAAAATTAGCGTTTTTATTGGGTAGAACATACTTTGTTAGAATTCTAATTTTTAAGGGACGGCGAGCGGACCCCATGTCCCCCCCTGTAAATGAGGGACATGCCGTGGCTCGCCAGCCTATTTTCTGAACCTCAGAACCAAAGGGCAGGCATCCAAACGTTAAGCAACGGTTTGTTCCTATTACTCAGGGTGTGGGACAGTTGAAGGGCGCCTAAATTCCGTTGTTTTTGTGTGATAATTAAAGTGATGTGACATTATAGAGGTGAGGATATTGGTCCATTTTTCTGTGTCTCCTTCCTCCGTCCTAGTGAAATATTCTGGATACCTGGAGCACATGGACAAGCCTTTTGATTCTAATTGCTTTAGGAAAATTCCTCGGCTCATGAAGCTTGGAGAAGGTAAGTTCACGTTAGGAGCTGGAAAAGAAGGGGCTGTTCAGGGAAATTAATGAGGGGCAGTGCCCTAGGACTGGGAAACTGTCCAGGACATAGATTCTGTGAGTCGGTTTTTCTGAGGCTGGGTTTTGCTAAACCAGCCCGTTCCCTCCTTGAGAACTAGGTACTTGGGAGATGTCCCCTGGCAAGGTTATCTTTGCATCCCGACTTAACTGTTGGGCATTGTGGTTTTGTTTGTTTATTGAGTAAACATCTGTTGAATGCTTATTACACACAACGTGTGATGAAAAGAGAGGACGTACCCAGACGATTAGAACAGCTCTGCCAGTGTGGTGGGGAAGATTGAGTTGCATTCAGACAACTAACCTGGTAGAATCGGATAAGTTCCTGGGAAGTATAAGTAGTGTTGTAGGAGTAGTTACTGAAGGCACTGTTAATTCCAGCTGGGAAGATCAGGAAGGTGTCATGGAAGAGGATGCATTTGACATGAGCCGTGAAATTTGAGTACGACTTGAATGAGGGCAGAAGCTGCACGTGGGAGGAGGAGCATGTTGCAGGAAGAAAGAACTGTATAAACAAAAATGTAGAGAGTAGAATGCTACACAACCTCGAGAAGTTAGAGTTGGAATAGTGGTGGTAGTGGGAAACAAGGCTGGAAAGTGAGTTGGGCCCACTGTTTAGAAGGGTTGGAATATCACGTGTAGATATTTGGGCATAAAGAGAAGAACTTGATAGCATTGGAATTGTCCTTTCTTCCAGATATTACACTTTGGGGCATGGAGCTGGGCATTCTGAGCATGCGGAGAGGAGAGCTGGCCAGATTTCTGTTCAAACCACCCTATGCCTATGGAACACTGGGCTGCCCGCCCTTGATCCCCCCAAACAGCACTGTCTTGTTTGAGATTGAGCTACTTGACTTCCTGGATTCTGCTGCATCAGACAAATTTTTTGCCCTGTCAGCTGTAAGTTCTGGAGCACAAATGTCAACACTTCACAGAAAGAGGGTCGGGTTTGTAGTTTTGGTAATCATCATGTTCTGCTGGTGGTCCTCTGGCCCAGGTCCCACCCCCGAGGCTCCTGTGTAGTGGTGGGGGTCTCCGCTTCCTAGTACTGTCTGTCTTGATATTGGCTCTTGCGTGTGTGGGTAACTGTGCTAGGCCAAGGTCATGCTGTGGATTTGTTATGGATACCAGCAGTTTGAACTGATCTTTTAGTCATTCTTTGCCTATTTCTCTTTGCAAGATAGTGAACATCTGCTTCTCAACATTAAGTTTAATGTCCAGCAAGTCAAGCATTGGTAGCTCATAACTAGGGTGACCATATAATTTGTTGTCCAACCCAAGACACTTTAGAGCAAAACGGACTATTAACTGGATAGGATACCAGGACATCAGGTGTAAACTGGGATAATCCCAGGCAAAGTGGAGCATACTGTCTCATCATAATTTGAGTGCTGCCATTTCTTTATTGCCTTTATTTAACCTTTATAGAGATAGGGCTTCTAATCTGATTAGTATGCACTCCTTGTCATTCTGTCTCACACTGACTGTATATGTGACCTTAGATGTCCACCCCAGGTTTACATCTGTATATGATGTTCACCCAGCTAAACTTATCAACACCCCAAGTGAGGGATCTTACCTTTTTTCATAGTTACACAAAACAGAGGTTCTTGCCAATGCCTGGGTCCCACCTTTGGTGTACTGATTTAGAATCTCTGGGGTCGGGGTTGAGGGTGGGAACGACAGGATATACGTGTTTAAAAAGAGGCCCTATGGGTAACTTTTAAAAAATTGATTCTAGGGAGAAGGGAATTGAGGGAGAGAGAGGGAGAGAAACATCAACTGGTTACCTCTTGCACGTGCCTCAACTGGGGACCAAACCTGCAACCCAGGCATGTGCTCTGAGTGGGAGTCGAACCTGCGACCTTTTAGTTTGCAGGGTGTTGCCCAACCGACTGAGCCACACCAGCCAGGTTCTATGGTTGATTCTGATATGTACTCAGGGTAGTGCATTGTGGCTATAAAGATCAGTAGGGCCCTGGACGGACCAGGACCTGTTAAATTCTGGTGAGTAAATGGTCCTGATTTTCGTGCTCAACAAGCTCCATCAGTTTCTAATTCCGTGGAAACTGCTGCTATAGCAAACATCCCTAGGAGGACTGTAGAAGTAGATCTCCCTTTGGCTCTAGGCTCTAAAGTGGGTGCAGTGATAACATCGAACTACCATGGCTTCTGTTGGGATTCACAGAGATGATCTCCGCAGAGGCACACAGCCCAATGGTTGGCACACATACATCAGTAAACAAAGGTGCATACTCTTGAAGGAGAAGGACAGAACAGGTGTAACCACACTTGCATTGTGGTATTGTGGCTTTCAGTTTTCTCGCTGTCTTTGTCTTTGGTCCTCAGGAGCAACAAGATCGATTTCCACTTCAGAAGGTCCTAAAAGTGGCAGCTACTGAACGAGAGTTTGGCAACTACCTTTTCCGCCAAAATCGTTTTTACAATGCCAAAGTGAGATATAAACGGGTAAGAATGCTTAAGTATGCTTAGACCCCGAAACATTTCTTGTTTGAAGGACATAGACTTTTTCTCTTTCCCTACTGTTTATATACAGCCATTAAGAAAAATCTCATTAAACCTCCTCATGCTGGATAGCTGGGAGAGGGGACAAGGTATTTGAGGGGAGCCTGGTGTTCTGTGTCTGGTACTTGATGCTGATTACATGGGTGTGTTCAGGATATGAAAATTCATGGAGCTGTACACTTATTTTTGTACTTATGTGTGTGTGTGTATTTCAGTAAAAAGTTTTTTTTAATTTTCACCTTAGTGTTAGTTTCTCTACTAACTGATTTTTCCATCCCTCTGTAAAGTTTGCCATCTTTATTTCCTGTCTGACAGTAGAGATTCGTCTGACTCTCTGAGGTGACTCCCTTCTCCCTGAGCTTTTGATTGTTATCTGGCTTCTTGTGTAGGTTATGTTGGCAGGACTTCACTGTGCTCTGTAACTCAGTAAATATTTTGAGTACTTTGTGTGCCAGACTCTATGCCTTAAGTTCTTAGGGGCTTAAAAATCAGTATTCAGTCTTACATAGTTGAGATTATATAATATTACACCTGCTGAGTCAAGCTCTTCACCTTGCTTATTTGTGCAACAGCCCCCTTCTGCCCTTTGAATTGCCTCTTTTTTGCCTAGTTTTTTCTGTGCCTATCACCGTTTTTTCTCTAATTCTGACAGCAATAGAAAGCTTCTTTCTACACTACTTTCCACGTGATCATGCCTCTCACTGTCCAGCAGTTCCATATTTTCTCAGGACATCCCCACTGGATCTCCAAGTCAAACTGAAGCCCTCTGGGCCTGCTACACAGCTCTTGTCCCAGGGCTGCCCTGTAACTGGTGGATTTCCTGTTTTTCTTAGTTTACTCCCTTGTTTCAATAGAGTACATCTTTGCATGTCTAAAAATATTCTTAGGAAGTTTGTCCAGAAGGTATCCAACCATGTAATATAAAAAGTAGAGACATTTATTGAAGAAGATAGAAGAAACATTGTACATAGGACGATGACGCCTTAACCCCCTTCAAAGTACGCACCTTGGGACCTCACACAGTTCTCCCAGTTGCCATCAACTGCCCTGTTGTATTTTCCTGAATCTCATTGATGCTCTGAAATCTCTCTCCTTTCAAAGGTGATTTTAGTTTTAGGAAGCCAGAAGTCACAGGGTGCCATATCTGGGCTGTTGGGGAGCTGAGTCACTTGGGTGATTTGATGTTTCGCCAGAGTACTCTGCATGAGATGTGATGCATGAGTGGGCACAGTGTCGTGATGAAGCTACTGATCACCAGTTGCCCATAGCTGTGGCCTTCTGAATCATCCAAATAGTTTCCAGAGAGGAATGTTCAAGCTTAATGCAAAATTTGATGCAGATTCGTTGGCTGTACTCAGTCATTTTGAATGAGACAGCTACACAGTATACATGCTCACTCAGTGGTGCCTACTGCCCCCGCTGACTAGTACAGTGAAGTCGTCATTGTGCATGCATGTGCATTTCAGTCCACTCTTAGCTGCTAGGTTACATGGAACTTGCGCAAGCTGTTCTCATATTAACAATGGCTGGACTTTTTCCAGACAGACTTTGTGTACTTTATACTTAACACATAACAGGTAACATAACTGACTACAGAATTCTAGCATGCAGAATTCAAGTCACCATTCCTCAGATTTCAAAGAATGTTGTTCCAGCTTTTACACTTGTCTGATACCAGTTATGTTCCTATTCCTTTATAGGCGACTGATTTATTTTTCTTTTAGAGATTTGAGGATCTTTTTTCCTGTGTTATTTTTAAATTTTACAGTGACGTGCCTATGTGTGCCCATGTTTGTGTTTTTAAATTTTTTATATTGAGCTTTTGGTGTATTACTTTACTCAGGAAATTTGTTTTCAGCTCTGGGAAACTTTTGAGCTCTTGCTTTGATAACTTACTCTTGTTTCTATCTTCTCTTCTTTCCTGGAACTTCTTGTTAATTGACTGTCAGACCTCCTGGATTAAGCTTCTAGATTTCCTTTTTTATTTTCTTTCTCCCAATTTCTGTCTTTTCTCCTTTTTATTCCACTGTCTGGGAGCTTTTCTTAACTTTATTTGCCATTTCTTCTAGTAAGTTCTTTGTTTTTTTAACTTTTCAAGAGCTCTTCATTTTTCTAGCATTTGTTCTTGTTCATGCATATATTCTCATTTCTTTAGACTATTAATTATAATTTTCAAGTTTTCCTTTTTCATCTTCTGTATGCATCTGAATTTTTCTTAAAACCTCAGTTCTTTTTCTGTTTGTTGGGTTTTCTGTCCATTAGAGACCATGTCCATTTGCATTAGGTTTGGCCGCAAGTTATAGAGACTCATAATAAGTGACCAAAAGATAGATATGTCTTACTCATGTGAAAGGAGGGCTTCTTAGTAGCTATGCGCCAGTGTTCTCAGGTTCCCAGGCTTCTTCTGTCTCACTGTCTGCCCCCTTCTAGGGTGGGGCTCTGGGCCTTATGGTCCAGGATGGTGTCCTCTAAATTCTAGGCAATAGGAGGGAAAAGAGGGCTGAGAGCATGTACCTATGACGCTTGTACTGAATTTTGTTTTTCAGGGCCTGTTCTCCTGGCCATAACCAGATATAAGGAAGGCTAGCAAATATCTATATTCTGGCTGTACATGTTCCCAGCAAAAATTCCTATTAACACGGAAGAAGGAGGAACAGCTCCTGGGAGACAGGAGGCCCCGTTTCCCACAGAGGCTTTCCCCAAATGTTTGGTCATCTTTGGCTGTCCATTAGGGTTTGAAAGAGGCATCAAAAGCTGGTTGGAAACACCAAGTCCTTGGTGGGGCAGATTGCATTGTGATTAGATAGACTCCCACATACTGGTGTGCAGGCATTTTCTCTGGGGACATTCAGTTTTCCGGCTCCTGCCCAGCGTAAATGCCTAGCTACCAGTGTCCTAGGAGCTGAACAGTGAAACAGGGCAGAAGGTTTCACTCACTGGCTGTTACTGAGACTGTCCTCCAATACTCCTCCAGTACTCCCGTTGCCAGTATACCTCCTTCCTGCCCTCTGCTCTGTGTGTTCTCCCTGAATCAAAAGCCTCTTTAGTTCCATTTCTCTAGAAGATAGACACTCCTGATTCCTGAGAGAGTGGGGAGGGGTGGACATCTGGACGCATAGGGACAGGGAGTGGGTGGGAACAGTCAATGTGTCGTCCTCTATCCAGCCCCACTTCTATGCTCTGATGACTCTGATTCCTAGTTCCGCTAGCTCCCAGGGCTCTGAACTGCAGACCAGCCCCTTGTATATTGGTACTTCTCTCTGCCAAGTCAGTCACAACACTGCCACCCATTCTTGACACATTGGGTTTGTCACTGATCTTCTTCCTATTCTTTATTCTTGTTGGACTATGTCATTCTCCTGCTTAGGGCAGGAGAGTAGGCGATGTGTAAAGTCATCCTCATTCAGCCAGAAGCTTTGCACACCAGTTTCTCTTAGAAATCGTGTCAGTCTTTAGAGCAGTAGCGTTTATTATGAGCTCTGTGTTTTCAGTCTTTTGCTCAGCCTTGTGTGGGACACACAGCTGTATCAGGTAGGGTCCTTGCTCTGAAAGAATTTTATCTGGCTGTGGTACCTAGGACGAGAATATCTGGTATTGGCTTCTTGGAAGAAATGACACTTTAGCTGAATCTAGAGGGATGAAATGGTAGAGAAAATAGAGGGGGAGAGGTAAACTCTGGACAAGAGAAAAGAATGAGCAAAGATACCGAAATGAGTAGAGACTATGCAGGGATCAGTTGGTGGATACCTATAGCCGAAAACACAGGCTGCATTTGAAAAATAGCAGGGAAATAGAGACAAGGAATCAGATTAAGGAAGGTGCTTTAATGTATATAGATGTGTATACATGAGGAAGGGATGCACTGGGCAAGAATGAGTTGATAAAAGTCATATTTGGGGAAGAGGCAATAGTTAGTAGTATACAGGTAATCATGTGCTGGAGCTCACAAGAGCCAATTATAAAATTTTCAGGAATTTTTGTAAATTCGAATCAGCCATATTGGCAATAATTACACCATAGGAATAGGTAAGCACTGGAGAGCTCCTCCTGCCAAGTGAGCTGGTTGTTAAATAGTTACAGCACACAACTGAATGCAGCACATGTTGAAGGGACAGACTTTCATTAATGAATATCTGTTCTATATTAGGCACTGTAGTAGGCATTTTGCAACTAACCCTGTTCCAGGGATGCGGGAATATGTTTAAGGAGGTGTGAGTTGTACAAATAAAGGAAAAGTTATGGAAATATTGTACATTCAAAAAATGAATTATTAAACTTGAAGTTTTATATTTAAGTGATGAAGGAAACAGAGTGTTGTTACTTCAAACTTTCTGGTCTGAGAAATATTTAAAACAAGAATAACGGAGGAAAAAGAATTGTTAACTTCAGTTTTGATTGCTAATAAGAACAGCCAAGTAAAGATGGCCTGCAGGGGACTGTTTCTAGGTGACAGATTTACGTATGGGACCAGAGTTCAGGTGAGAGATCCAGGTTGATGATATGAAACCTGAATCAGTTTAGAAGGTGTGAGGGCAGTGGACAGAAACTTGTGTAATGAACGACCAGGACTTAGAGAGGAAAGGGGAAAAAAGGAAGGCTCGTGGCTTTCTACCTAAAACACCATCTTTGCTGACATATTATCCAGTTCTTCATTCTGCTAGCATGTTCCAATAGAATCTTCTCTTGTTAGTCACACTGACACTGTTCAGGTTTTACCTTCATCACTTTTTAAAAAATCATTACTATTGTGATATAATTCACATACCATTCAGTTCACACTTGGAAAGTGTATAGTTCATTGATTTTTAATACATTCACAAGGTTGTGTAACTATAACCACTGTCTAATTCCAGAACATGTCATTACCCCAAAAAGAAGCTCCATACCCATTAGCAGTTAACCATTCTCCCCACACCCCGTGGTAACCATATTTTACTTTGTTTCTATGGATTTGCCTATTCTGGACATTATGTGTAAACAGAATCCTTAAATATATGTTCCTTTTTGTCTGGCTGGCTTAGCAAAATGTTTTCAAGATTCATCTGTGTTGTAGCATGTATGAGTACTTTATTCGTTTTAAAAATAATTATTTCATTTTTAAACTGTAGTAAAGTGTGCATACTTTTACTATTTCAATGCATTTACCAATTTAATCATTTTTAGGTGTGCAATCCAATGACATTAAGTACATTGACAAGGTTGTGCAATCATCGGCCCTAACCATTTCCAAAACTTTTTCATCATCCCAAATAGAAATTCTCTACTCCTTAAGTAATAGCTCCCATCCCCGCTTCCCCCTTCCCCCAAGCTCCTAGTAATCTCTATTCTACTTTGTGTCTCTATGAAATTTTCCTATTGTGAATACTCATAAGTGGAATCATACACTATTCTTTCGTGACTGCTTTCTTTCACTTAGCATAATGTTTTCAAGGTTCATCGATGTCATAGCATACATACCAAACTTCATTCCTTTTTAAGGCTGAGTATTCTATTGTATATAAACCCTACCACCTTTTGTTTGTCCATTCATTAGTTGGTAGACATTTGGGTTGTTTCCACTTTTTGGTTGTTACAAATAATGTTGCTATGAATATTTGCATACTGGTTTTTGTTTAGACTTATGTTTTCATTTTTCTTGGGTATGTACCTGGGAGAGCAGTTGCTGGGTCATATGGTAATTCTGTGTTTAACTTTTTGAAAAACTGCCATACTACTTTCATTAGTGGCTATGACATTTCGCATCCCCACCAACAATACAAAGGTTTCTCATCAACACTTATTTTCCATTTTTAAAATTATAGCCTTCCAGTGCTTGTTGCAGCAGCACATATACTAAAATTGGAACAGTACACAAGATTAGCATAGCCCTTGTGCAAGAATGACCCACACATTCTTGAAGCATTCCATATTTTGTGCAGCGCCCCAGTGGGCCTCCTCACACCCTTTGATTAGCTTGGAAGAAATTAGAGTCAAAGCACAATATGTGACACTAAATAGCAAAACTGTGACTTTTCACTATTAAAAATATATATACAGGTTCCATGTGGTTGGTAAGGTAATAATATGGGTGTGATAATTTATAGTTTTAATTTGAACATTTCACCTAAAATGTCATAGGGTGTGCTTGAGTGCGACATTGTTATGTTACAGAATTACATGCTTATGATTTTGTAATAAAATATTTTGTAATAAAAAAGGGGCGTTATTTGTGCTGGACCGTGTGTGTGTGTGTGTGTGTGTGTGTGTGTGTGTGTGTATAGCCTTCCCTAATGGTTGTGAAGAGGCATGCCATTGTGATTTTGATTTGCATTTCCCTAGTGACTAATGATGTTGAACATCTTTCACGTGCTTATTGACCATTCCTTTGGAGAAATGCCTATTCAGTTCTTTGCCTGTTTTTTAATTGGGTTGTGTTTTTTTATTGTTGAGTTGTAAAAGTTCTTTATATATCTTGATAAAGGATACTAAGCCGTTATAAAATATGATTTGCAGATATTTTCTTCCAATCTGTGGGTTATTTTACGCTTTTTATCTTTTCAGGAATGTACAACTGTCTTTTTATTCAAAAATACAAAATAAATTATTTGCAAGCATAGAAGGACAGCAGTGTAAACCATTATATGTTGTCAGCTTAAACCAGTAACTGATGATTATAGTGATTTTTCTTAAACATCAGGCAACCTCTTCATTCTCTTCACTTTTTTGATAGTATCCTTGGAAGCACAAAAGTTTTTAATTTTGATGATGTCCAATTTACATATTTATTCTTGAGCTATTTTTTGGGTGTCATATCTAAGAAACCATTGTCTAATCTAAGATCACAAAGATTTACATCTATATTTTCTTTTAAGAGTCTTACTGTGTATTTCCTACATTTAGGTCTGTGGTCCATTTTGAGTTAATTTTTGTACCTAGTGTACAAAAGAGATAGGAGTCCAGCTTCATTCTTTTACATGTTGCTATCCAGTCATCTCAGCACCATTTATTGAAAAGGCTACTCTTTCTGCATTGAATGGTGTTGGCACTCTGTTGAAAATCAGTTGATATGTAGATATATAGGTTTGTTCTTCTTGACTTTCAGTCTGCACTGTCAGTTCTATTCCATTGATCTATATGTCTGTACTTATGCTAGTCACACTGGCTTGATTACTATGGCTTTATAATAAGTTTTGAAATTAGAAAGTCTAATTTAAATTTGAAATTAGAAAGCTGAGTCTTCCACCTTCCCTTTTTAATATTGTTTTACTATTCAGGGTCCCCCAAATTTTTATATGAATTTTTGGATCTGCTTGACTATTTCTTAAAAAAAAAAAAACTGCCGAAATTTTGGTATGGTTGCATTCAATCTGTAGATCAGTTTGGGAATATTTCCATCTTACAAACATTAAGCCTCTTCTGATCCATGAAGATGAGTTGCCTTTCCATTTCTTTAAGTCTTCTTTAATTTCTTCCAACAATGTTTTGTAGTTTTCATTGTACAAGACTTGCACTTTAAAGTTATTGCTACTTATTTTTTTGATGATACTGTAAGTTGGGTTGTTTATTGGTAGAGTATAGGAATATAGCTAACTCATATATTGATCTTGTGTCTTGAAACTTTGCTGAACTAATATTTTAGCTGTAAGGATTTTTGTTTTGTTTGGGTATGTGTGTGTGTGGATTCTTCGGGTTTTCTGTATGTAAGATCGCGTCACTCCTCTTGACCACCTGCCTTTCCTCTCCACAGGCCTTGTTGCTTCTCCGCCGGCGCTCAGCACCCTCTGAAGAGCAGCACCTGGTGGAAGCTGCCAAGCTTCTTGTTCTCCTTAATCTCTCCTTTGCGTACCTGAAGCTAGAACAACCCACCAGGGCCCTGCACTATGGAGAGCAGGCTCTGATTATTGACCAAAAGAATGCCAAAGCCCTCTTCCGGTGTGGACAGGTGAGTTGGTGGACAGTGACTTGGGAACAAACACCTAAGGAAGGGTGGCAGTGTTGTTGAACTTGGGCTCTGCAAAAATGCTCTTTCCTAAGTATGCTTTTAAAATTCTGTCCTTGGGCAGGCCTGTCTCCTCATGACTGAGTATCAAAAGGCCCGGGATTTTCTCGTCCGAGCCCAAAAGGAACAGCCCTTCAATCATGACATCAATAACGAGCTGAAGAAACTGGCCAGGTGAGGCCTGTGTTTGCACTCCTGTGTTTGCAAACACAGGGAGAGATGTGTGTTGCACCTACAGTCCTGATCTCTCCACCTGGATATGTTGTCCTGCACGTGTTGTGAGGCAGCGCCCCCTAGAGCTAGTTTTACAAAGTGCCCAGTACCCTAAATCAGCAGCTCCCAGTGCAGTTGTGAGACAGACCTCCCAACCACACCTGTCTGGATCATTTCCCACCTCCTTATTTCACCCCTACCCCTGAAAATAAGTACCCCTAAAGAGGAGGGGCTAATGTAATTTTTCAAAAGGGATTGTTCCTCAGATACTGTTTCTACTTGCTACCCACAGAACCAGTTCTCAACTGACTGCAGAAAGGTGCCTTATAGACCCTGATTTGATCTGAAGTTAATCTCTCAGGTCTGATTCATACCCCTAGGGTGACTTTCTCATTACCCAAATGATGTATATACTTGTGTCAGTCTTTCAGAAATATAACTTTTTATGATTATAGCGGTTTCATATTCATTGTAGAAAACTTTGAAAATATCAACATGCTAATGGAAATCACCCATGATTCCATCATCCCATAATATATCCACTGTTTTAGGGTTTTTCTTTATTCCTGGGTATTAGTGAATTTCTCTACTCCTGTTAACATTAAACTTTTAATCCAAATTGCTTAGTTAAAGCTTTCTTGACATTAAAAAAGCCTGGAGTAGACACACCTCTTATGTTTGGATCCAGTTGTTGCATTTTGGGCCTTTTATTTATAAGTATCCTGTCTGGGTAGATGTAGAGATCTTGGAATCTAACCATTCTTTAGCAAGAAAATCTCAAGATAAGGTAGTGGCTACCAAGTGTGCGGTGTCCTTTGGCAAGACTCGCCCTGGCAGCGTCACCGACAGTGGCTCCTGACGTTCAGGCAGCCATCTTTTCAGAAATGGGCTTTTTGTCCAAGGGCTTCTTTAACAGCTCCTGGGAACCTCCACTGTCTCCCCTACCTCTCCAGCATTACTTCTACCCCCTCCTGATTCAGGGGACCAGAGTGGAGAATTCCAGCCACCAGATGTCACCTCCTACAAAGACAGACCTTCTTCAACTACTGTATATTTCCCTTTACAGCTGTTACAGGGACTACACGGATAAAGAGAAAGAAATGTGCCATCGAATGTTCGCTCCTTATGATAATGGCTCTACAGTAGGAGAAAATTAAAGGTACCCAAAGGACCAAAGCATAAAAGGCTTCAGGATTTTGTCAAGCATATATAAAAATGTGGTTGTTCCCCTTGGCCCACCAGTGGGTACTGGCTGGCTACAGTTGAGGATGGAGGGGAGGAGGAGGAAAATTTATATTGAAGCTAATGACCCAAGTCTAGTGCAGAATGAGCACTGTGGGCCTTCTCATAGAGAAGATCATAGAAAAGATTAGAAAGTCCATCCAGAGATGCTGGGTAAATTTATAGGTTTACAAAACCTTAGGCTTTAAAATGAAAACAAGCTTTTCTTCATATTTTATGTTAATGTTTACAGTAGCTTAGAACATGAAACTGTGATGATTATTAATGTGATGGTTTATCTGAGCTTTGAAATGAACAGTAATACTTCTCTTATGTGGCTTCTCCTGAAGGCTTCTAACTTCGCTTTATACCTAACACATTTTTAAAGAAGGCAAAATTCAGATATCGGGGTAAGGATGGGCAGTGACTCTCAAGTTCTGTTTGCTAGTAGAGTTAGAGATGTGTAGATTTTAGAACCAACAGGTCATTCCTACCACAGCATACACCTTGTGATTTAGCAGGCATAGGGTTAAGGTTTCCCGTGAGTACAGGAGATAACCCTCTAGTCTGGTTTACTATTACTTAAGAAAATTAATGGAAACAAAATCACCTGCCTTAAACACCTGCTTAGCTGAGTAGATAACTCTGCTCTCTCGAGAGAAGTTAAACAAGGGACAACAAGAAAACAGCTGCCCAATGGGCTCCTGGTGATAAATCTCTCCTTTGTTGCTACCTACATCCCTCCACAAAAGACGCTTGAGAGAGGCAGACAGTGAAAAGGCCTATTCATCCCAGACATTTTCACAGGTGATCGACAAACTGCTGCTGCCTCCCCTGTCAGAAACAGCCTGTCAGTACCAGAAGTAAATGTTGCCTTCATCACTGACCCTGGCCCTGTGACCCTGGCCTTCGGGTCTTTCAGGGACATTGGAGTGTTTGAACTGAGATGTAAACCGGAGGATTTATTTGGCAGCTCTTAATGTCCAGTCCAATTAAAGGGCTGGTGGCTTTTTGCCAGACATTTTATACTGTGACCTGGTAAATCCTGTCATTTAATGAATACCCAGTTCTTCCAGGGTCTGTCCTAGAAACAGGTCTCAGAAAACCCGTCAGGGCAACGAGTTCATTTTCCATCATCTTCACCTCTCTGCTTTCTCAGTCTGTCAGATTTTTCGGAGCCTAATGATTTTTAGATGGTTTCCCATCATTTCTAAATCTTGAGGGTTTGTCTTATCACAGCAGTGACTGTATTGGGGTCTAAAGTGCCATGATTGTCATACTCCTGTGCTGTTGCAGTTGTAACATATTTTGGCTTTTGTGTCTTTGGTGTTCTCCCTGCTCCCGTTTTTCTTTTGTCATACTTGTGCTGAGTTAGTCACTTAAAATGTCCAGGTTTTTAGGTTCTTTTGACAACCTAGTTTTGACTAAGTAGGACAATTTAAAATCTATTCTTCTTAGATGTTAGATACTCCTAACTTGTCTTCATCTTGTCTTCTAAGATGTTAGACACTGACTTCTGGTGAGATGAGTGTTCTAAGCCTCTGACTGTAGGAGGCTGAATTCTTTGAGATCAAAGTCCATGCCTTTTTCATCTTTGTATTTTCTGGCATCTGGAACCATGCCTGGCACATAATTAGCGCTCAGTAAATGTTGGTTGGATCAAGTGTAAAATAGCCGAAATGCTAGACCAGGCTCTTTGAAACCATACCCTCCAGGCTGGCTCTCGTATTGGCTGTCAGGACTGTTGTTAGTGCCAGTGACAGAAACCCATCTTTATCTAACGTCAGCTAAAAGAGAGATCTACAGAAGGGATCCTAGGGTAGCTCACTGAATCAAAGGCGAAGTTGAACAACCAGCACTCAGGTACCTACAGTTTTGAGAGCCTCGGGGTCTCGGTCTCATCGCTGCTTTATAACTCTTCCACTGCAAGGAATGCCCCAGCACCCATTTGCACAGCCTTTCTGTTTGCCAGAGGGCTTTCCCTTATCCCAC
Source organism: Mormoops blainvillei (assembly GCA_004026545.1). Lineage (NCBI taxonomy): Eukaryota > Metazoa > Chordata > Mammalia > Chiroptera > Mormoopidae > Mormoops > Mormoops blainvillei. The sequence continues at coordinate 106,513 of PVJD01001568.1, read as the reverse complement.
ATCTCCCTCCGCTTCCTGTACCAGCCATATCTCCAGTTTGAAAAATCCTAAGACAGGACTCTGGCCTGATTTGGGTGTGTGGAGTCCCATGAGTGGCACCCCTTCATAGCACCACATGTTAGGAACTAGAGGAGCAGTGGTCGTTTGAAGTAAGAAGGCAGCTGCTCCCCAAAAGCAAGGGGTTGGAGACAATGGGCAAATGGGAAGAGGCCCATCAAAGGGTATTTAGCTGTTGCAAGCACTCACTGTTCTGCTGAGTTGTGACCTTTAGTCTTGTTATGACAGGGCAGTGGGTCATTTGCTAATCTTGTGAATTAAGAATCTCTTGCAGCTTCTGCTGCTTGGAGCTCGACAGTGGGAAAGCAAATGCATTCATAGTTCTGCCACACTATCTCTTTCATGAGTTTGGATTTTCAGAGGGCATGGTAAGAACATACCCTCTGGATGAGAGTGTTCTTGGGGATAATCTGAAAAGTCAAGAAAGAGCTCAATGTTTTTACTCATGTACATCAGAAGACCTAAAAGCTTATTGCAAACCCCAAGCTAATGTTTGATAAGATGCTTTGAAACTGCTTTCCCTGTGATTTGAGATGCAGTGAAAGCAGTGTCCTTGTGCTTGTATATACTACATTCAAACTTTCTCAAATGGACATTTTCTAACTACCTACTTGGTTAGGACCTCACATAGCTCCATACATGGCAGTAGCGATTTTATCAGGGGCACCAAAGAGCTTTTATAACAGATGCTGCCATGGTTGGAAACATTTAGAGTAGTGTTGTAACATTTTTCTTAATTCTGTTTCTATACCATTCATTGTATTCTTTGGTTAGAGGTCGAGTTATATCCCACTTGTCCTCACATGCTAGTATTTAAGGCCCTTGCCATACTTTGTGTCTGGAAAAGAGATGTGGAGTGAGCACTATCACCATTCTCAACTATTTAAATGGTTAACATATAATAGGTGAGTGAATTCAGTGGTTTCCAGCAAGTGGACATAATAGGAAGATAAAACTTGGCTTGATATGAAATATTTACTAATTGTCCTACTGTAAGTGACATTAAGCTCTTCCAACATGGGGACCACACACAGAAAGGTACCATTTTTGACTGCTTTTTGAGAACGGCCTTGTGAGGAACATCTGCTCCCCGACCAAGCTCTTCTCCTGTGTGAGTCTTCTTGGGAACTGGTGCATTTCCTGTTAGGGTCTGTCTGAGCAGACTTAGAGGACTCCTAGAAGGTGGAAAAGTGTGAAATTAGATGACCATTCTGGACCTTCCAGTTCTAACATTTTACCATTCGGCACTTGCAGACTTGCAGAAGGTGACAGCTTCCATCCTTAAAGCACTTCTAGTGGAGATGGAATATGAAGTCCTGCACTCAGTATCAGAAAACCCACTCAAAGACCGGAAGTGGGAGGGAGCTGGTTCTGTTCACGAGCAAAGATGTTGTCTACTGGTTCGAAATGTACCAAACGTTAGGCATGGCTGCCAAAGAAAATAGCATTCCGAATGAGGGAAGAAGAGGGTCCCACTGCACCACCACCGATGGCCTCCCTTCATTACCCCTTCCCCTTTTGAGAGCTGATGGTTTTTAGGTGCTGTGGTGGCTGTTGTGCGGCATGTGAAGAGAAATCCAGTCCTCCCCCTGCAGTGCTGGTCTTCAGCGGGGTGCCCTGACAGGGAGGACAGGGCAATCAGATGAATCACAGAGTACACAGGAAGGGTACCATGAGGGAAAAATCTGATCAGAGAAAAGCTTTGCTGAGGTCATCCTGAAGCTTCGAAGGGCAGCACTGGGCACAGGGAGGGAGGAGTGGGGAGGGGTTGGTGAATAGACAAGACAAGGAATTCAGCACTGAGGTCAGTTGTTGGACCAGGTATTGTCCTGGCATTTCAGTATTCTTTGGAGTGTGGACTGTGTTCTGTAGCATCAGAGGAGGGGAAAGATGTGATCGGAGCCAAGACAATCTGATGGCTCATGTAAGTAGGGGCTGAAGGGGCATGGTGGAAGGCACATTGGAGGTGCCAAGTCTGGCAGGTAGAAGATGTCTGAGAGGTGATGACAGCCTGAAGGTAAATGTACCAGCAGAAATGGAAAGGAGACAGGAACATGAGGCCCGCCATCTGGAATGGATGGAGGGTGCTGTCAGTCAAATAATTCAAGTGGCACATGAGAACTTAGCTGATAGAGGCTGACCATAATGCCAGCGGGTGTACAAGATGACCTGTGGGCAATGGAGGAAGGAACTGAAGCTATTTATTCTGGAGAAGAGAAGCTTTAAGTGGTGCATGTTAGTCATGCGCTAATGGGAAGAAGTGGCTTGGAGTGGAGGGTATGCAGGATAAGGAGTTAGGGATGATTATTACTGTGCACCAGAGTGACAGGGAAGCCTTCCTGGAGGGGAAGGCACAGCTTGAGTGAGTTCACAAGGCTAATTGGTAGGGGACTCACCCACATATGGTTATCTGACCTAGGCAGAGTTGTAATGATTCCACTCTTGGTTTGTCGTATTTTATGTTCTTCTAGATCATTTGATAGCATTGCTTACCATTTATTCATTTCATTTTTAATGTATTTTTATTAATTTTGATGTAAATGTTTATTAAGGCTACTTGATTAATATATGCCAGGCTTTTACATGTTTTATGTGGATTGTTTTTAATACAACCTCTCTATAATATAGATATTACCTGCGTTTTATAGATGATGAATTAGACCGGAAGAAGCTAAGTAACTTGCCAATGTTACAAAGCCAGTAAGCGAGAGAGTCAGGGATCCCAGCCCTGGCAGCCTGACCCAGAGCCACCAAGTTGAAAAACAATCAATACAAAATGGTTCATCAGAAAAAATCAATTTTCACTCCTGCATCTTCTGGAGATTCCTCCGTGTGGCTAGATATCTCATTCCATTTAGCCAGATACCCTGTTTGTATTGTCATTTCTTGACTTTTATCAGTTTTGGACATGTATCTGTTGATTTCCTGCTGTAATATGATACAGTGCCCTCTCCTCCCTCACTTTATAGTTCTATTACTATGTTTAGACCTGCTGTTAGATTATTGTAATGAACAATTACATTCATGGTGATGTTTCTGATTTCATAAGCTAAAGACAGTATTTTCTGTATTCCACTTTGTACAGTATAATGAGAATATTACTAACTGAAAAGCCAATGTCATTCTTTTTAAAAATTATTTTGTGCTTTTACTTTTTTCCTCCAATTTCTAATCACATTTCTTTTTTTTAATCCCTTAATCTTTTTAAAAGAGATTTTATTTATTTGTTTTTAGAGAGGGGAAGGGAGAGGAGAAGGAGAGGGAGAGATACATCAGTGTGTGGTTGCCTGTCATGTGCCCCCTCCTGGAGACCTGGCCAGCAACCCAGGCATGTGCCGTAACTGGGAATCGAACTGGCGACCCTTTGGTTCACAGGCTGGCACTCAATCCACTCAGCAACACCAGCCAGGACTTTCTCCTTAATCTTTTTGCCTTGATCCTTTAAAAACTCTGTGGTACTGTATAGTCTGAATCTTTCTTCTTGGGGACCTCCCTCTTGGAAATCATATTTGTATAACAGTCCACACAGATTATCCTGCAGACCTGATGTCAGCTGCCGTTCTGGGACTCCTTTTCTCTCCTAGATTAAATCCACTCTTTCCTGGATCCCTTTTATTGGCTTACTTCTTTGTTCTGATATTTTTGAGTAATATGCAAAAATTGGATGTATAAGAGAATTTCCAGCTCCTCATATGTTCAATTTACATTTGATTAAGCGTATGTAGTTATAGCCCTGGCTGGTGTGGCTCGGCAGATTGAGCACTGGCCTGCAAACTAAAGTGTTGCTGGTTTGATTCCTGGTCAGGGCACATGCCTGGGTTGTGGGCTGGGTCCCCAGTTGAGGGTATGCGAGAGGCAACCAATTGATGCATCTCTCACATATGGATATTTCTCTCCCTTTCCTTCTCTCTTACCTAAAAGTAAATAAAATATTTTTAAAAGAATATGTAGTGTTATATATAGACATAGATATAGACATAGATATAAATACAGATATGAAAAGAACCTTCTCCCTGCTTAGAACCTATCCCCCAGTTAAAAATTGTCCGCCTGTTAGGATCTGTCCCCCACTCCTTAGAAGATCTTCACCCCACTCAGAACTTGCCTCCCCTTTAGACTTCCCACCTCACTTCCCTCCTCAGACTGTCTACTGCTAAGATGTTTCACCTCCCTGCTCACACTGCTGCTCCCCCACCAGAACTCCTCTCTCCTGTCAGTACTTCTATCCCCTCTTCGAACTTACCGTCATCAACACCAGATGCTGGTTAAAAGTCTGAAGACAGACTGTTTCTTGGATGGTCACTTCTGAGAAACCGGTTTCTTTTTTTTCTCTCTGTCTGGAATCTTTTAATATATATTTATTTATTTTATTCACCTTTTAGAGAGAGAGAAAAGGAGGGAGAAAAGGAGGGAGAGAAAAGGAGGAGTGAACCTTTTGGTTCACTGGCCAGCACTCAATCCACTGAGCCATACCAGCCAGGGCTAATACATCTTTATTCTTTTTTTACTTTTTAAGATTTTATTTATTTACTTTTATAGAGAGGGGAAGGGAGGGATAAAGGGAGAGAAACATCAATGTGTGACAGATACATCTATTGGTTGCCTCTCACATGCCCCCAGCTGGGGACCTGGCCCGGAACCCAGGCATGTGCCCTGACTGTGAATCAAACCGGTGACCTTTAGGTTCACAGGCCAGTGCTCAATCCACTGAACCACACCAGCCAGGACTATACCTTTATTCTTGATTTGTCTAAAATTTCATAATAACTTGCCAAGGTACCCCCAGATTCTGAAGTCCTTTAGATGGGCACCTCAACTCTAGAAACCCAGGTTCTTAAGAGCTAAGAAATTCTTCTGTAATATTTCTTTAATGACACTTTTTCCTTCTTTTATCCTTGTCCTCTTGTTCTGGGACCTCCTATTGGTTGGACGTTGGGTCTCCTGCAAGGATCTTGTATATTCTTTATGTCTCTTGACAATGTTCTCTCCCCTCCCCACAACCACAACCCCTGGAAATATACTTTATTTTTTTAACTCTTCTGTTGGCTTTTTTCATTGAAGCAATCAAATATTTGAATCCATGAGTACTTTTTAGATTTTCCCTTTTCATAATATGTCACTCTGTCCCTCCTCTTTGTATAATAAAAAAATCTCAAACTTATACAAATAGAGGCTGGTATAATGATTCCTTCATGTACTCAATATTTAGCTTTAACAATTATCAACATAAAGTCAGTGTTTTAATCTGTGACTCCACCCGTTTCTTCTCCTACTGGAACTGCTGGATTAATGTGAAGCAAATCCCAGTAAGTATATCATTTATCTACAAGTATTTCGCTGTGTATCTCTAAAAGAAAGGACCATTCTTACACATTTTCATTCATTCCCTGAAATGTGTATTTTTTTTATTTATTTGCTTTGACCTTTCTCTTTTCCATGTTGCAGACTTCCACAGATGGTTGGTGTTTTCTTGGTTGCCTGTTCACATTTAAGAATGAAAGGGCTGAGCAGGTGGCAACCATCTAAAATACTTTGGGATCCTTAAATACCAGAAAGAAGGAACTTTGCACTGCGTACCAGCTCTTACATCAGCTTGCCAAATTTTCCTCAAGTGGATTACTTTTCCCTAAAATAGTGGATATAAGTGCTATATCATTTTAATCTGTATTTCCCCAGTTCCTAGTGAAATTCAGCATCTTTTGTGTATTTGTTGGCCATCTATATTCTTTATGCAAATTGTATCTTGATATCCTTTGCTCACTCTTGTATTGGGTCTTTTTTGTTGATTTGTAAGAACCCTTTTCTCTGTGAGGGTAAATTAAATGTCTGTTACGTAAGTCTAAAATTTTCTTCCAGTCGTTTAATTTTGAGTATGTGTATAGCTACACATGTCACTGTGTTGCGTGTGGTCTCTGGAGTTCACGATACGATTACATTTGATCCATCTAATGGGAGCAAACAGGTGGTCCCCATGAGTGCACAGGAGTGCTCGGGGTGCACGGTTTCCTAGCCCCTCTTCTGGAGTCTGAGCATCATTCCATGCCTGCAGTGCATGTGTCATGATGTCCATAAACCTGTTTAAATCTCCCGGTATTCCCTCGAAGGAGAAAAAAATACTTCCATTTTACAGATTGGGGGACTGAATAAAAAGCTCAGAATTAGACCCTTTTACTGGGGGGATATTTATGCCTTTGTGTAAACAACTGACCATTTTCATTTGGTTTGAAATGTAAACCCCAGATGATATCTGAAGCTCTAAATATATTCAGCTTCCTTCTTCAGGCAGAGTGTTACCCCTTGGGTGGCCATGGGTTTTTATCCTCCTCTTAGATGTTTTGGAATCTACTCCCTCTTCTCTGCTTTCCAACCTAAGAGAAGTTGAGGCCTTTGGGCTATAAAATTAAGAGGATTGAGCCATATTGCTTGGCCAGCCTCAGGGAAAGAGTATCTTAACAGACTTTTAAAAAATGTTTTCTGGGAAGTCAAAGCAGTTCCCAGGAGGCTTAGGAGCAAATAAAGGCCAGGCTGTGGAGTGCGCTCTCCTATAGTTGAGATTGTGGGGTTTAGTCCTGGTTCAAAGAGTTGGCCCGAGGTGAACACTGGAACAGCAGGCCCCACAGAGGTTGGTGCCAGTGCTAAGGCTGGAGGTGTCCTCTGCGGTCAGGAGTTCCTGTGTTCCAAAACAGCCTTCCTGTTTCTGGGCCCAGCTGGTCAGTTGCCAGGAAAAACTAGGGAAGCAGATCACCATCTCTCATTGTATGTGACTGGATCTAACATAGAATCTATTTGATCCTCTTCTTCCCAGAGAGATAAAGAAGAAACTCTTAGATTGGCTATTGAGTCTATAAAGATATTTCATGCCTCCAGTTAGACTCATCTGAGTCCCGAACAAATAATAACAATTACATATTTTTTAATTTTATATATTATTCTTCTGATATTCTTTCTTTGCATCTTCACCTTTCTTTTTTCTCCTCAAAATGGAGGTTTATTTTCTAAAGGGTAACGAGGCCAGGCAGGCATTCTCTTGTTGCCAAATGAGGGCTGTGTCTTTTTCCAGGCAAACTTTTAGACACAGCCTCTTGATCTGGATATCTGTGAAATGCCTTTTCTCCCAGCTCAGGAGGTGCCATTGAAGTCATCCCTTTGTTGTGTGACTATAAATAACTGTACTTTAGTTGACACTTTTTCATTATCCCCTTCCTAGGAAAGCATTTCCCCTGGTAGTTTCTTTGGCCCCTTCACTTCTCTCTGCATTGTTACTTGGTAGCCATATTGGGCCCCAGACCTGCTTGCTACTCACATTTACGTAGTGGATTCTCTGTTCTTTGTGGGTGAGCTATCAGTGAGGGCTACATAATTAGATTTCAGGAGATAACTAGGTTCCTTTTCCTAAATTTCAAAATCAGTGATCATTGAAGTGCCTTTTACCATTTATTACAGGGTTGAAACATGGGAAATTTGTCTTCCTAGTCTTAGCTTTCTAGCTGTGACTTTAGCCAAGTCATTTAACCCCTCTGGGCTTCCATTTCATCATCTGTAGGGCGAAGCGATCAGATCTTTAAGGTTGCTGTGTTCTTGCCTTAGGTTCCATCAGATGTTCTTTGAGTCAGTTTTTAATTTCTTGGATTCATGATTAGGTGCATAAGCCCTGCCTCCAAGCATATGTAATCCCAGACAATGACTTAGGTAAATAGTGAACAGGCAAATGGTGAAGGAAGTGAGCCCAAGCAATGAGTAATTAACATCAAGCGAGTGCCTTATAGTGCCTTGAGACCCACGAGGGAAAAGATTAGGAGTGTTAGCCTGGTTTTCTTGACTACAGTCTGTATGGTTCTGCCAGAGAATTCACAGACCTAGGATGAAACTGAAATGAACTGTGACAAGCATAAGAGTTTCAAGAACCCAGAGAAAGGTTTTTCAGATCTCTTAGGCAGAGGGAGTGAGTAGGTGAGAGAAAAAATTGTCTCTGGCACAGAGGACAAGTATAGTTCACCAGGATGACTGGTCTTCCCTGTTGTTGTGACCCCATCCACAGTGGTCATTGTCACAGATTGAACAGAAAGGCTGTGAGAGACAAATGCAGACCTTTGTTTTGTAATTCTTTTTGACATTGTGATACATGGGTGAGCTGAATTAATAGATATGAATGTAGGCAAAGCCCTTTGTACTACCCGCTGTAATAAATGGCCTGGAGAGGCTGCTTGCATTCCTTGGCTAGTGGCCCTTTCCTTCCTCTATGTTTAAGACCAGCAGACAGCATCTTCAAATTCCCCCTACTCTCCTACCGCCAATATTTCTCCCTGAATTCCTCCCTTCCCTCTGCTTCTGACATCATTTTTCCTTCTCTTTCTCTGACCCTCCTGCCTTCCTCTTATAAGGACCCTTCTGAGTGCACTGGGCCCACCGAAATAATGCAGGATAACCTTCCATTTCAAGATCCTTAATTTAATCACTACATCTCTTTTGTCATGCGTGGTAACATAGTCGCAGGTTCCAGGAATTAAAACATGAACATCTGTGGGTGGGTCCATTATTCTGTGTTCTTATATATCAACATCTATGGGCATTAAAATCTCTTTCATTAAAGAGAACTCAGAACCATACATTTTAAATGTTTTCCACTAAATCCTTTCTATCCCAAATAAGATAACTACAACAGCCTTCTTTGGAATATTTCCTCTCTCGTAATAATCCTTTCTGGTGGCTGGAAAAATAATTGGGTATAAGAGGAAAGGACTGGAACCAGGAGACTGTCACGTCCAGTAGATGAGAGCCTGAACACAGATGTGGGGAGAGGGGAAAGGAGGGGAGACTCAGGGACCATTTCAGATGGCAGAATCATGCAGTTTGGGGTTGGGATGGGGAAGAGAATCAAGAATAGCCCCCGGATTTCCACGTTTGATAGCTGGGTCCCTGGAGGTATTTCAGCTGAAAGAGATTTGGGACAGGTATTTTAAGCTTTGGGCTGGAGAACTTGAGAAGCCCTCAGGACATCTAAGTGGAGGTGGCTAGCAGACAGTTACATATGAGTCTGAGGGTTAGAGAACAGGCCCACTGGGAGATCATGTAGCATCCATGAGCATATGGAGGGCAGTAACATCCGGGGATGTAAATGAAGTCACCCAGGACTCCTCCTGGGAGCAGAAAGAAGATGACAGCAGGGTGGACCATGGGAACGCCAACATGGGACTGAAAAAAGAGGCCAGGAACCAGGAGAATGAGCCACCATGAAAACCAAGAAAGTAGAACGGGGGGGTTGATTGGGAGTCCATGGTGGGTGTCAGGTATCCATGAACCCCTGAATAGTTGTGTACTCATACAGATTCCATGGCTGCCGTCAGCTTCCCAAGTGGGGTCTCTGACACCAGAAGAGGTAAAGAACCTCTGGAGAGTCGAATTTCAAAGATAACCAGCAGTGCCAAATCTGGCAGCACCAAGGATTTGAAAGATAAGGTCTGAATAGTGTTCATTGGACTTGCCAGTGTGCATCTCATGGTGACTTGTGGCAACAGCAGAGTGGCAGAACAAAGACAAGGCTGCCCTGGGTTAGTGGTGAGCAGGAAGAAAGAAATAGTATAAGGCAGTGCTGCTGGAACCTCAGCCTCATCAGAATCTCCTGGAGGTCTTGTTAGAACGCAGCTCCCAGGGTCTCCCCCAGATTCAGATTCAGCAGGAGCCCAAGAACTTATATTTCTAATAAACTCTGAGGTGATATAGACATAGCTAACCTGTGGACCAAAATAATGTAGGCAACTTTAGCAAGATATTTTCATGAGAAGAGGCATGGCTGGATGTAACTAGAAACATATTAAATAATGTAAACCTTGCTTTGAAATAGGGTGGCAGGTGAGGAGCACTTTAACCCTCTTTGGTCTTATACATTCCCTGCTGCCTTGACTGTGGCACTATGGCAGCTGACAATCATAAGCTGACAGTTGTCATCAGAGGAAGTGCAGAAAGGCTGTGCTGTGAGTCCTGCCTAGCCCCTAGTAGGGGCAGAGGCCTGGAGTGCGCTCTTGTTCACTGTCAGCGCCTAGAAAGAGGCAGTTTCAGAGGACCACTCAGAGAGCTTGATGAATGTTCCCAGCAGGTAGGGAACACCACCGTGTGATGCCTGACACGTGCCAACAGTGAGAAGAGGTGGAGGGATGTAGCCAAGGAGGGACAGGTTGCAGGGAGGCTGAGTCAGTGTGGAGCCGGCCACCAGAGAACCAGGGCCTAGCTGGAGAGAAGCAGGTGAAGGAAGAGCCTCGCAAGTGCGAGTCAGCTTTGAACACTGGCCTGGCAGGAGCGGGAGGAACAGGATGGAGGGTCAGATCAGCCAGAGGACACAGCTGACTGGTGGGTTGGCCAGAACATCCCATCACAGAGTGCAAATGGGCTAGGGCTCCTTCTAGAGCTCTTCTCCCTCGGTTGGAGTTAGATACTCAGACTAGGTTCTTCCATTTGAATAATGCATTTTGAGAAAGGGAACCAGTTAAATGCTTTGGAGAGGATCTATGAATCTTAGCCTTTATGTACAATGTTTGTGTACTTTCTGGGATTCGAAAGAGGGATTTCTAGGTTTCATCAGTTTTTTCAAAGGGCTGTATGACCATAAAAGGTTAAGACCCACTATTCCTGGAACAGATCTGAGAGTTCACTCTGGTTCACTATGGTAGGACTGGAGGAAAGGGTTGTAGGATGGGGCTGGGGGGTGCAGGGCAGGTACACGATGCCGTGGGAACTCTGCTCACCCTGCCCTGATTCTCAGTTCTTTGTCCTCGGATTTCCAACATAAACATCCTGAGCTCTGCTGCCTCCGGCTCATGGTTCCAGGATTACATCACTTCTATGTCTTCTCTGTTACATTTTCACACTCTTCTTTGATTACTGCTCATTATTGTGGACATTGATCATATCATCGCTTGAGTTTCTATTTCACATTGACTGTGCCTTTTCCCCAGGCCTGGGGTTTGCTCTCATTAGAAGCAGCTTGTTTAGTATTAATATATTCAGCTGGCATCTGCCCTGTTGGACCTTTGTCTGTATTCACTGCCTAAGTCTGACTGCTTTTGTCTTTGTAGGTCTTCGGGCTTATCTTTCCTTGAGCCATGGATACATGACAGCTTTTTTTTTTTTCTCTGACTTTGCACTTCAATGTGCTAAGATTGTTGGATTTTCAAAGTGAAGTGTAAACCTTTTCTATTTTGATACATTTTCACTTATGCTAATGTATTACTTTTTATTGGTTTCAGTTTGAAAATTGAACTACCTGAGCCTCATAAAATTCCAGTGTCTGATCTTGGAGGTTATCTCTGCCCGTTTGCCTTCCTGGGAACACGTTCAAGCTGAATGAATGTTGATTTGATTACAGGGTTTATTTCTAAAGTCATTTCATGGGACACAGACTAGATCGAAACAGTTTTTCTTTTCTCACTTAGCTATTATTAAAGTTTTTAATATGGACCTTTTTAAACCTATTTAAAGGTAGACAGCATGACGACCCACCCCCGTACTCATTACCCATCTCTGACAGTAGTCAGCATTCCGCTGCGTGTTTCCGCTACCCCTCCCTGCAACTTTTTGTCAGTATTTAAATTTAAACTATGAAATTGCTATGTGCAAAAATTTTTAAAAAGTAAAATGCTACACACTTATAGTTTAAACAAGAAAGGTAAAAGCTAACGCTCCCAGTCCCCAAGCCTACGTCCTGAAGCAGCAGCCGCTGTGGGTGTTTCATGTGTTCTTCCTGAGGGTTTTTGGTGAATATTTGAGAATGTGATTGTATATGTAATCTTACCCATAAATGAAATTATATATTTTGTACTATGTTTCAGTACATTTAGGGTATCTTCTAAATCAGTACACAAAGAACTGCCTGATTTTTAAAAAAATGATTGAGTAGCAGTCCATCTTAGGAGGGCATCATACTATGCATTCTTAACAGCAGTGTATACATAGGGGTGATATGGTTGTTATTGCCACACCTGAGTTTTCTGTGTTATTTATTTAAATGTCATGTCACTGGGTGACAAGATATATATATATATATATCTTTAACTGAACTGGGTATTGCTAAATTGATCTCTCAAGTGGCTATACTGACTTATGCCGTCTTTGGTAGTGTCGGAGATTTTGTTCCGTGCTTTGCCATCATTGTACTGTTAGACTTTTTAGTCTTTGCCCGTTTGGTGTATCTGAAACAGAATCTCATTATTAGAATTACCATGCTCCGGATCAGTCATCTTTATACACACTTACAGAGTCAGTTGCTCTTTCTGTAAATTGCCTGATTGTTTCTCTGTAACAGAACACCTTTCTGAACGTTTAAGTTTTTGATAGTTATGTCAGTAGTTTACATTAGTTATGGTTGTTGCGTCCCTGGATATTCTAGACATGTGGTTATCATACACAAGTAATGGTAAATTTATCTTCTTTCCACCATTTAATCTCTCTTAATTTATGCAGAGCCCATCTAATCGTGTGGGCTTGCGCTTCCCAAACAGTGTAAATAGCGGTGATGACTGAGTACCTGCACCTTTCATGACTGTAATGGAGCTGCCACTGTTACACTGTTAAGCGCGATGCTGACTTTCGATTGAAGTATATTCTTTTATAGCATGTTAAGGAAATTTATTTTTTACGAAAGCCTTTTATCAAGAATGATTGTTATCAGATGCCTTCCTGTCAGAAAGATAAGCTTTTATTTTTTAACCCTCGACCCAGCATTGTGGTTGATAATACTGACTCTTTGATGCCGCAGGAATAGAAATAGTGTGCATCTTTAATTGGCTGCTTTGGGAGAGCAGCAGAGTTCCTTTCACACAAAGCACAGTTCCTTCCCTAAGGAAATGTGCTGATGGCACATTTTGTAATAAAAGACCTTTAAACTGAGTAGGAGAATTTGAGGCAAAAGGGAACCAAAGTTGTTGTTCATCATAGGTTAACAGGGAATTTTTTGTTTTCCTCAGGCCGTTTGATGCTTGAGAAGGAAGGGTTTGGGGGGACTTTTGGACTTAGGAGGGGAGCCCAAGAGCTCCAGGACAAGGGGCCAAGGGGGCCAGAGCACAGCCATCATGCTGGTGGGAAGGACCCCCCAGTGGTTTGCGTTTCTCCTACTTAACTGACCACAGTGTCTTGTTACCTTCTAATACTTTTGTAGTTTTATTTTTTTAATGTTTAAATTTTTACATTTGTCAGCAGTTTGTTTGCACCCTTAATTTGAAGTAGAGATCTAACTTTTATTCCAATGTCTAAAAATTTGTACCAAAACCTTCTGTTTACTGACTTAACTCATATAATACGCTGAACAAAGGGTTAACATTTATACAGCGTAAATTAATTCATTTTTCACTTCAGTGATAGAATGAGTATTGCATGTTTGTGTAACAGAAAGCTAGCATGCGCAGTGGGATGATTGAATCCCACCGGTTTAGCAGGATTATCCCACGTTGTCTTCTCTCTTTACTGACTGTGGCTTGAGCTCTGTCTTGGTTCACCAGTAGGTTCCGGGCCTCCACACTGCAAGTCCTGTTGGAACGCACGTTGGACAGAAGTTTCAGGGGGTCAGAGGGAATATCCAGTTGGTTTTGGCCCCAAGACTGGACATTTCTCAGTACAGTTGCATCAGAGATCATCATGAAATTATTGCCAGCACATTGTTTCTCCATGAATTTGCTTGGGGTTGGACAGGAAGTTGTTTCTGACGTTTCTACCCCATTCTGTGTGGTCGTGCCCTCATCCCCTTCTCTTCTAGGCGCCTAACAGAAGACAGCAAACGCTCCCCACCTCAGTGACTGGGGGGCCCTCATTCTAATCAGGCGTGTGACTGGGCTGTCTGCCGGAGCCCACACATGACCTCTCTAGTGTGAAGGTCTTAGAAAAGTTGAACTTAGGTGGCAGCTTGGGTTTGTAGACAAATGGAAGTAAGGTGCTACAGAATGAAAAGTGAGGTGTGCCAGTCTCCGAAAGCCTGGCCCGGGAAGCTGGCACAGCTTCCCGACTTAGTGTTTTGGGCAGAGCCATCTATGAACCTATCCAGATTGAAGAGGCTGCTTTTGCTGCTACTGTTCGTATGCCCCTGCAACCTTTTTCACAAAGCAGCCAGAAAAAAATCTTGTTTTAAAAAGTCATTTCTCTGTTCAGAACCTCCACTGGCTTCCATTCTACTCTGAACATAACCTAAACTCCTTTTTGGTGTACCTGTGGCCCTGTGTGACTTGACACCTTGCTGTCACTCCAGCGTCATTTCCTGTCTTTCTTCCCAGTCCACCTCAGCCACACTGGCTTCCATACACACTATTTCTCACACACACTGATCGTATTCCTGATTCTTAGCCTTTGCCTCAATATTTCTACAGCCTGGTAAGCCCTTCTGATTATTCACAGAGGTCAGTCTACTTAAATGTCTCCTCTTCAGAGAGGTCTTTCCAGTTACCTTATGTGAAACAGAAGCCTACGTCACTTTGTGTCCCCGTAGCCTGTTTATTTTCTTCAGAGCATGTGTATTTTTTGCTTACTCATCTCTTTATCCCACTAAAAAGAGTTCCATAAGGATGGTGACTTTGAGATTTGTAAGTTCAATTTCACTAGTACCGTGTTTTTCTATCATTTGTTATAAAGACCAGCTAACAAAGGCTTAATCAGCAGATTTTGTGCCATTGTGTTTATAGGCACACAAAAAAAGTACTCTTCACACTAGATTTAAATGAGAAGCACGATGGACAACTTGAGGAAGCATTGACCTACCCCTCCTGCCCTGCACTGTGCCTGCGCCCACCTGCTGCTGCCCGAGGGGTGGGGAAAGGGGAGTGTCATAGGGCAAGTTTCTCTCCTTACCTCAGAAACTAGTCTGCAAGAGGGGGATGAAGGAAGTATTCTTACTTAGACCCCCAGCCCCCAGGACGGCCCAAACAGCTGCCCACACCAGTCCACCAGTACTGGGAAGGCTTATCCAGCCAGCACCCTTTGCGTGTCGGTATTTTACATGGCTCTGTGGCCAGCACTGGGCTCCAGAGGAATTAGGCAGGAGGGGAGGTTAGCAGGCAGTAGCTACGGAACTATCAACAGGTCGTTATTCAGCTTCTAGTATGCACCTTTCTTCAGGTAACTATCACACTGGTCTTGTAACAGCTCCATGAAGTACATGTCATGCATATTTTATAGATGAGAAAACAAAGGACATGTGACTCACCCAGGATCACAGAGCAGGACATAGTGGGGCCTAGAAGACCCAGGTGTTCTGGCTTTAGATAAACCACCACACTGTCTCTCTGCTGTCACCATGGGTGTGTTGTCTGTCCGTGTGGTAAGATACCAGTTGTATATGGAGCTGCCCATGAAAGGTTTGTCCGGGCTTCTCACCTGGTTACATGCTGAGTGGCTTGTGCTGCCCCGGCGTTTGTTACAGGTATTTGTAGTAGCTCATTGAAAAGCAGCTGCTTAATGTTTAGCTCTTTGGGAGTGTTTTGCACATATTTAGATGGTTAAGGAAGTCATGCCTTGTGGAACAGTTGAGAAAGACTAATAAATAAAGCTCTGTCTGCGTTCAGAAACTAGCCACTTATTTCAGGGCCTCACCTGAAAAATGAAGAAATTGAATTGGATGATTTTAGGGTCCTTTCTGTTCTTTCTGCAGCTGTGTCCTATGTTCTTGATTTAAAGTTTCAAAGCCACCATACTAATTGATAAAAATTTTCCGGAACCAGTCCAGTAGGGGCTGTAGAGTGATGAGGTCTGTCCCCAGTTCCTGTCTAGGGCTGTCACTGCAGAGCTAGGACCGGCCTGGCTCCCTCTAATGCGTGGTTACGGCCGCAGGCAGCGCCTTTGGATTGCAGTTGCAGCTTTGGGCTGACTGAGTCCCTTTCCAATTGTTGTGTTTGATTCCTAGATCCTTCAACTAACTGCGAGCAAGAGCAAAAGCAGTGAGGCTGCAGGTGGGAGTGAGCCGCGAGAAAGATCTCCCCAGGGCACACAGGGTCCCGGTGGCCTGCTTGGAACAGAGGCTGGAGTTCCACAGCCCTGGACATTGCCTCATCTCTGACACTGTTCAACTGTGTTTTCACAGGTGCTGTTTTCTGTTTCACATCTTCATACATGTAGTAGGGAAAAGTGTTGTTACTGACAAGTAGAAAAATGCTGTTCCTTTTAAGGCAGTTTCTTTTTTTTTTTCTTTTAATGGAATTAGTCCTTGGCTTTTCTCCCAGTTCCAACCCTCCTTCCAGCTGCTTAATGGCCCTGGGTAAATACAAATAGAGATTGCTGTGTGTATTTTATAGGGTTCTCTGTTTTGAAGAGGGAGAATTATGTTACAAATGTTTTTGTTGTAAATAAATAAAATACTTCCTTGTCCTTGCAAGATCCAGTATAAATTTAATTGTGTGAATTCAACTAAACTTGTAAAGTCAGTAGGTGGGGTGAGGGACAGCTATTCATTAAGACCAGTTGGGTCAGCAAGAGAGGTATTGGGTGGCTTTCTAGAGCCAGAGTAATTCTTTTCTATTTACCTAATAATAAAATGCCTGTGTGCTTGGATTTGGGTTCCCTTGAAACCAGCTCCCTTCTGTGGGGAGCTGTTTCAAGACAGTTAATTGGGAACCTTGGAGCCAGTCAGTCTTCCTGCACTTGTACACCCCAGGGCTTCCCATGACACCTCCTGGGGCTGGGGCCTGACCCCTGGCAGGGCAGCCTTGGCGCCTCCGCTCTGCTGCGCGCCCCCATCCCGGGCGGGCCCCCACAGCCCTGTCAGCTCTGCTGCTGCCCCGACCGTCCACCCCACAGTTGTGTGATCCCATCAGCAGGTAAACTGCCTGGTCTTTCCCACCACACCCACGCTGCCCTTGGACCCTTTTATCAGCCCCGTGTCCTCCCTTTTCACCCTCCCTGACCCTCGCCTTCCCTTCCTGGCCAGCCTTCATCAAGGCTGCTGTCTACACTGGCTTTCTCCCCTCCCTCACTGCCAGTTACGCCCCGGCCCACTGCCTTCACGCCATCTCACCCCGACCCCCTTGGCAGTCTAGCCCAGTGGGCATTTCTCTGACTTTACTTGATGTTTTTCTACTTTGAAGCTTCCTCCTTCCTGGGATACTTATCTTCCCTGAATTTCTAACCTTCCACATTCTTGGATTTCCTCATACCCCTTGGGCCACCTTTTGGTTTCACTCTTCCCATTGCCACCCCTACTACGTCTCACCTTTCAAAAAACACTTCAGAGCATTTCAGACATAACTTAGACAATTAATGGCCAAGGTTTAGACAAGTGAGACCCAGCCAGACCTTGGGCTTTGCTAGGGGCTGGTCATATTCCCTGACTGGGGAGGAACCTAGCCTGTGCCCCCGCCTTGCCATGCCTCGCTCTCTGATAGGATCTGCTTAGAAAGCGGAAACCAAGTCTTTCTGGAACAGGCTCGGCCCTGCCTCTCTGCCTGGGGAAGGAGGGTGAGGGTGGTGCTGCCCAGGACCAGGGTACAAAGAGGCCTGCCCAGGAGACTCCTGCCCTTCCTGGGTGCTCATTTCAACTCAGGTTGCTGGAATGATAGCCTCAGAAGAGTGGTTTTCTTTAGAGGTTATGAAACCCTTGCTGACGGTTCCCAGATGTGCACCTTTCAGACCTCATAACCACGGCTTGGGTTCATCTGGGGACAGATGTCCATCAGTCCCTCTAGACTCAGGAGGACACAGATCAGAACCATCTCCTCACCCCATACTCCATCCAGTCAGCTCCGCCAAGCCCTGTTCCAGCAACCAGCAAGGTCATTCACCCGATGGCTGGCTGTCTTCCTTCTTTAGCGTCTGATGTGGCTGCACAGCCAGACCAGTCTAAGAGTCAGCCCCGCGTCCTCATGTGTCTTCACTTCTTAGCCTTCATTGACCTCCTCTCAGTTCTTGCCACTTGACTCATTTCCCTAGCCTTGCCTCAAGCAGTGGCAGAAGCTGACCCCTCACTGCCCAACCTCTGTTCAGCCTCCTTTCCAGTCTTTATCTTGGAGAAGAATTGCTGATAGGACGTAAGCAGAGGAATGTCATGAGATTGGTGTTACTAGAGGATTACTCTGGGGTAAGAGCTTTTGGGGAGGCAGTTTGAAAGTGTTAAAAGTTTAAGAATAGGTGACTTCAGGCCAAGATGGAAGTGTAGGTAGATACACTTTGCCTCCTCGCACAACCAAAAGAAGGACAACAATAAATTTAAAAACAAAAAACCAGAACTGCCAGAAAATTGAACTGTATGAAAGTCTGACAACCAAGGAGTTAAACATCCAGACTGGTAGGAGCGGCAGAGATGGGCAGCGGGGTGGAGAGGAGGCATGGCAAGGCTGCCGCTGGTGGACCAGGTGGTCCCGCGTTTGCGTGCAATTAAGTTGGGACGAACAACAGGGGACCAAGACAGACCACACAACCCAGAGCTCCAGCACAGGATAAGAAAGCCTCAAAGCCTCTGGCTGTAAAAAGCTGTGGGGGTTGCAGCAGGAAAAACTCCCAGTCCCACAGGGTCCCAGGATGTACGCAAACTCACCCACCCAGGAATCAGCACCAGAAAGGCCCAATTTGCTTGTGGGTAGTGGGGGAAGTGACTGAAAGGGGGGTGAGAGCCAAGCAAGCAGCACTGTTCCCTCTCTGACCCCTCCCCCACATACAGCTCTGCAAGGCAGGGACTTGAGTAGCCCTGCACTGGTGAATACCTAAGGCTCCGTCCCTCACAACATAGAAGGAGCACCGAGACAAAGAAATAGGGCCCAAATGAAAGAACAGATCAAAACTCCAGAAAAAATAACTAAGCAATAAAGAGATAGCCAGCCTATCAGATGCAGAGTTCAAAACACTGGTAATCAGGATGCTCAGAAAAAATGGTTGAATATGGTCACAAAATAGAGGGAAAAGTGAAGGCTATGCAAAGTGAAATAAAGCAAAATACACAGGGAACCAACAGTGAAGGGAAGGAAACTGGGACTCAAATCAATGATTTGGAGAAGGAAGAATAAACATTCAGCCGGAATAGAATGAAGAAATAAGAATTCAAAAAAAATAAGGAGAGGCTTAGGAACTTCTGGTACAACTTTAAGTGTTCCAGTATCCAAATCACAGAAAGAGGAGAGGAGGAGCAAGAAATTGAAAACTTACTTGAAAAAATATTGAAGGAGAACTTCCCCAATCTGGCAAAGGAAATAGACTTCCAGGAAGTCCAGGAAGCTCAGAGAGTCCCAAAGAAGTTGGACCCAAGGAAGCACACACCAAGGTATTTCATAATTAAATTATCCAAGATTAAAGATAAGGAGAGAATCTTAAAAGCTGCAGGAGAAAAGGAGACAGTTGCCTACAAAGGAGTTCCCATAAGACTAACAGCTGGTTTCTCAAAAGAAACTTTACAGGCAAGAAGGTGCTGGAAGTAAGTATTCAAAGTCATGAAAGACAAGGACCTACATCCAAGGTTACTCTATCTGGCAAAGCTATCATTTAGAATGGAAGGGCAGATAAAGTGCTTCCCAGATAAGGTCAAGTTAAAGGAGTCCATCATCACCAAGCCCTTATCATGTGAAATGTTAAAGGGACTTATCCAAGAAAAAGATGATGATCAAAAATATGAACAGTATCACAACTATCAACAAACTGAATCTAAAAAAAACCACAACAACAAAATAAGCAAACAACTACAACAGGAGTAGAATCACAGAAATGGAGATCACATGGAGGGTTACAGCAGGGAGGGGGATGGTGAAGGGGCAGAAATGGGGAAAATATACAGGGAATAAGAAGCATTAAGTGGTAGATACTAAAGAGACAGGGGGCGGTTAAGAATAGTATAGGAAATGGAAGAACCAAAGGACTTATATGTACGACCCATGGACATGAACTAAGGTGGGGGGAATGCTGGTGGGAGGGGATGTGCAGGTGGAAGGGAATAAAGGGGAGGGAAAATAAATGGGACAACTGTAATAGCATAATCAATAAAATATTCTTTAAAAAAATAAAAATTTAAGAATATACACTCTTCAACTCAGCAGTCCCACTTGTAGGACTCTGTCCTTCAAAACTACTTATGCTTGTGAACTAAAAGGGTTGCACCACTGTTGATGACATGGCACAACCGGAAACAGCTATGAGTCCTTTGAATGGGAGTGGTGAGAGAAACCACAGTACAGCTATCCTGGGGACACTTGGTGGCTTTAAAATCTAAGCTAGAACCTGCAGAATAAATAATACATCTAGTACACTGAGTACACTGATATATCTAAATAGAGAAAGGACTGGAAGAATGGGCTCCAAACTTAACAGTGGCCACTTCTGGCGAATGCAGCACGGGAGATAAAAGAGACATCCCTGTTTTGTTCTGAGGGCTTCTGTATGATGTTTAAGATGTATCTGTGTGTTATTGGTGCAGTTTAAAACTTGGAAAGTAACTGGTTGCCGTGTGAACTGTGAGGATGAATTGGAGAAGCAAGACGGGGCCAGGCCTGCAGGAATGTGGTGGCAGCGTGTATGAGGAGCACTTTAGGGAAGACCAGCTGGCTACCCTAACCCACCGCGCGTGTGTCTGAGCGGGCCAGTGGTGTCTTCTGCTTCTGCCAGGGAGACATGTGGCTCCTGAAGAACAAGGAAACCAGCTTTTTATTGAAGATCTCCAAAAAAGAATTTCTGAAAAGGCTCTCCACTCAGCTGGGCAGCATGTGGCAACTAAGGTGGCTTTCAGGTGGCACTGACCTCACCTGGCCACATCACACAGCTTTCTTTCAGTAAACCACTTTTCATCCTAAGTGGGTTTTGGTGTTTATTCTCCGTTTTTCACCATCTTATCTCCCATGCTGCACTCACCAGAAGTGGCCACTGTCAAGTTTAGAGCCGTTCTTCCACTCCCTTCTCTATTTATACACATCAGTGTATTCAGATTCCAGGTTCTACCTTAGACTTTGGAAGTCACCAAGTGCCCTGGGGATAGCTGTACTGCAGAGACCAGAGTTAGCATGCTCCTCGGTCACGGCACGTTCTCACCACCAATCTGTGCAAGGCCCTCCTATTTTATTTACTTTTCTCTTGTAAGCCCATATCCTCTCCCATAGAAACCATGTTAATGTGTTTCATGTATGTTTGTCCTGGGTGCATTTTTGCAAAATGTGTGTCATGAGGTACCATGCAGCCAGCCTCCGCCTTTGGCATCCCAGGCAGTGTGGTGTCAGGGCGATGTCAGCAGCCATCTGCGCGGCCTGACCGGCCCCTCACAGTGCTTCAGTTCACTCTCCTGATGACTCTGCGAGGCGAGTGGTAGCACCTGCACTTACAGAGGAAGGAACGGGCTGGCTTTAGAGGGATGAAGAAACTGACGTGGAGCCAGCTGGTTTGGATGGGGCCTCTGGCTCTCCAAAGAGCTTGTCATCCTCCCCACACAGCCTGGTGCTCAGCCTCTCCTCTGGGAGCCTTGGTTTTCTTACTCCAACCCTCCTTTCCGTGGAATCTACCAGCAGCACTGAGAATTTACCATCTCGTTTGGTAGAAGGCAGCTGCTCAGGGGAGGAAGGATTCCCCCAGGTTGTGCAGTTAGAGCTGAGTCAGGACCTTGGAACATGGCTTTCTCCACTAAGTCCTCAATGGCCTCTCCCCTCTCTCTCTTTCCACCTAAGGCCAGCTGCTGTCTTTAAGAAGATTAGAGCTTTTCCCTCCCCGCAAAGGCTAGAAGGCCCTGGCTGGCTTTTGCTGAGCAGTTGAGCAATAGGTGGCGACATAACCCAGTTTATGATTCTGGGCAAGCCAGGTGGCCCCCGTAGAAACTACAGCTCACCTGTGCCACAGCAAGTGACCTGGGCTTGTGGGCTCTCTCTCTACCCACTTGCTCAACATGGCCACTAAGTAAAGACTGATTAGTGCTGGGCGTTGACACTCAGCTCCAAGAGTCAGGCCCTTGTACTCAAAGAGGAGGAAAAGGCAGCAAGTGTAGTCAGCCATAAGCACAACGCTGGGAGGGGCCGGAAAGGCTTTGCAGGGAGGTGACTTGCGCGGAGTTGTAAAAATCAGAGCTTGAAGGATCTACTGCAGGCAGAGGGAGCGGAGGGAGCAGAGGCCTGGAGCACGACCTTGCCTGTGCATTTGAGAAAATGGTACGTCTTTGCACATGGAGGGCATGTGGGCAGAGGGGACCAGATCCCAGAAGGCTGTGTGTGTCGGGCTAAGGAATCAGACGCTGCTGTCAACCTTGGGGCATCCTGAAGGCTCCTCTTCCCCAGGTGAGGAGTCCTGGAGACTCCTGTCCCGTCAGGCTCAAGAGCCGGGCTGGCTGCAGAGAGGGACCGCACTTCTCCCTGGGCCCTTTCTCTCTCCTGACCTCTCTCATCGCTTTGGTCAACTCAGTCATTATAATGACGTAAAAGTGCTGAGCAGCGGGACTTAATCCAAAGCCCAGGTTAAGCAAAATACCTGTGTATGTTTGCACACACGTTTTTGGCCTAGGAGACAAACATTCCAGATAGAAAGAAAAATGCCAGCAGATAGCAGTACAATATGATGTAAATATTGTAATAAGCCAAAAAATGTTTCTTTTGGATAAATGTGATATTCTTAACTCATAATCCTTCAAACTAAAAGTGCAGGTGGGGGAAGACGTCTTCATTTTCCCCGTCCTGCTCCCTTTTTCCAGTTCCTTCCTGCTGAGTTTGCCCGCATCTCTCAGGTCAAGGTAGAAACGCCCTTCTAGGAAGGAGAAATGGTCAGACCCAGAAAATTCACCAGCCACAAAGGGAAAGGACTTGGAGGGTAAGTGTGGCTTTGTGGCTGCTCTTTGAGGAATCCCAGGAAACAAGAACACTAGGAGAGAGGCTCTAGAAAAATGGCTACTTTGAAAAAGAGGCCACGTGGCCCAGAAAGGGCCCCAAACTTACTCCTGCCAAGAGCCTGGGCACCCCTGCAGTGCCCTGACTGGGTGCTTGTGCCAGGAGGGGTGGTCCACTTGGTGATAGGTATCACTGCATGCTAACTGAAGCTGAACCCAAATTCCTGGTGCAGAATGTCACATGGGCTTCTGAGAACATTTCGAGGTAAACTGTGAAATGGATAAGCAGGTGGGGATATGCCGGAGTCATCCGTTCCTGGAGAATAGGCTTGCCAAGCTCGTTTGTGTTAGTTTGGTTTGTACTGGAAGGATTCCTAAGCAGCACGTGAGACTCCCACGCATGTGGCGAACCTCAGTGCCCTCCACCCAGGGAAAGCGAGAGCCACTTCCCTCGAGCTGCAGCTGCTACCGTGCCCCTGCCCAGGCCCCAGGGCAGTCCTCTCTCCTCCCACTCAGCCTCACCCCCTCAGTCACCAAGGATCAGGGTTTTGCCTCCTTAATGTCCCTTGTATCACACTCCTGCCTCAACTCTTTATCTCTCTTCCCTGCCTGGATCAGACACTAAGCGCTTCTCACCTTGATCGCTGCCACAGCTTGCCAGCCAGTCTCCCCAGTCCCAGTCTGGGCTCCATCAGCCCTCCTCCAACAACTAGCCCTGTCCTGCCCTGGCTTCCATAGCTCCCAGTAGCCTTTGAGATAAAGTTCAAACTCCCTAATTTAGCACAGAAGGCCTGGCCCCCCTCCAGCCACTCTCCGCCAGGCTCCCTGCTTTCCGGCCACACTGAGCCACTTGCAGTTCCTAAATGCTCACACCATTCCACACCTCTGCGCCTCCTCAGGTGCTATCCTTGGGTGGCATTCCCTCTCCTTTTCCAAAGCTTAGCCTAAGACAGGATCCTGAGTGGAAGTCCCCAAGTCTCGCAAGCCTACAGTGGCAGGACTGGTAGCCGAGACACGTGTCCCCAGCTAACTTGTCGGCTGCCCCAACCATGGAAAGGGGGCCACTTAGCACAAGAGTGAACTCTCTACCTCCGATCTGGCAAACAAAAAAACAGATTTCCACCTTGCTCAGTATTAAAATATTTTTCTCACGTTTTTAAAAACCATTTAAATTTTTTTATGTAAAAAGCACACATAGCCCCAGCTGGCGTAGCTCAGTGGACTGAGCGTCGGCCTGAGAACCAAAGGATCGTTGGTTCGATTTCCCAGTCAGGGCACATGCCTGGGTTGCAGGCCGGGTCCGCAGTATGGGGCACGTGAGAGGCAACCACATATTGATGTTTTTCTCCCTCTGTTTCTCCCTCTGTTCCCCTCTGTTTAAGGATAAAATAAATAAAATCTTTTTAAAAATTCAATTAAAAAAACTAAAAAATCCCACACATATAAGGTAGTTTAAAATGTATGCATAAACTGGAAAGAGGAAAAAAAAACAACTTCAGCCCTACTTCCTCCAGGCAGCCTTCCCTGACCACCTTAACACGGCTGCCTCTAAAAGGCCCAAACCTTGGTTCCCTTCACACCACAGTAATTGGATGGTCTGTCCTGACTTCCCCAAGGTTGTGAGGTCCTCGAGAGCGTGGGCAATATTTCACCTGACTTTGGTTCTTTATTCCCCAGCACAGTCAGATAGACAGGATCCCCAGTTTGTTGAAGGAATGAATGGATCTCATTCACACATCCACACATCTCATGAAATCCTATGGACAAGTCAGAAAGATAATGCAGAACGGGAAGCTTAGAATGAGGTCTGCATTTGTTGCTGTGTCAGGGAAACCTGGTTTAAGGACCCTTGTTGAAAAACAAAAGAAGATAAACACAGGGTGACTGTGAGCTCCGTAGAAGCCATGGGATGCAGTGACCGCTAAAAAGAGCAAGGAAAGTGCTGGTGGAGGCAGGCTGGGGGGTAGTGGCCATCAAGGCAACTGGGGCCCATGCTTTGTGCTGGCTCACACCCCAGTCACAGGACCCCAGGCAGCCTGCAGGCTACAGATCTGAGGACAGTCACAAACCCAGAGAAGGGCCAAGGGCATGAGGACAAAGTTGTGCCGTGGGCCTCACTCCTCCACCTTAACGATGAAGCTGCCTCTCTTCATGCTGGTTGTGAAAATCAAATCTGATCCTGGGGGTCGGGAGAGCCCCAGCAACTAGTTTGCTGGATGCAACTAGTTTGCTGGAAATGCAATGAGGGTTTCAAACTTAGTTGTGAATAGTTGTCGAAAAACTTGGAGTTGACTGGGAGGACTGAAGATCACTGTGGTGTCAGCCACCTCTTTCTATGGTCCCACTCCCTTGGGCACCTCACTCAGTGCTTCTCTTACAGGGCTGTGTCCCTCCACCCCAACTTGTCACGCACCCCTGCAAGGGGCCCAGCCCCGCAAGGGTCCTCCCTCCCATGAACATTGGAAGGCCCACTTCCCCCACCACACTTGGCAGTTGGAGGTAAAGCAGACGCCGAGGTGGGCTGGCCCCTGTATGGGCACAGCCGATAGCTACCAGCCATCAATAGCACAGTGTCCCCCAGCACACAAAGAGCCTTACTCAGGCTCCATGGAATGGATGTGAAAATCACCAAGGTGCGTTTCCAACCTCAGAATTACTCAGCAGCCCTTTCCTGCGTCACTGGTTCCTTTTTTGATTCCATGAGGAGGCCCTTCCTAACCTCACCCCCCTTCCCTCCCAAGCAACCCCAGCAAGCGCGCGCGCGCACGCACTCACACACACACACACACACACACACACACACACACACACACACTCTTCTCTCCAGGCCCACTGACCTGGCCTCCTCTTCCACAGAGAAAACAAAGGCCACTGGGCTTGAAGTAAGGCCCCCCTTTCCCCTCACCACTACCTCTTCTGTATCTGCCCACCTCATGTCCTCCCTGGATCCTTTGGGGTAGAAATGCCCACCCCTTGCCACTTTCCGTGCATTTGACCCTGGCCCATCAGGTTCATCAGCCATCCTCTGTTTGTGACAGGTTTCTTCCCTTCTGCCTCCAAACATGGCCCAGCCTCTCCTTCCTCCTTTCCCCCAGAGCCAGACTGCTTTTATTTGTCTATCTATTTCTTGAAAATATAATCCATTTAATCAATCCTTGCCCCTCACCTTATTCCTTGTCCCCTCTCAGTGTCAGCAATTTCTTAGTTATCCTTCCAGGAGAGTTAACAATTTTTACAAGAGGATATCTTCATATTTTCTTTCTCCTTTTTATAAAAAAAAAAAAAGAGAGATATAACTCAAAACCATTAATTTCACTCTTTTAAGGTATATAATTCAGTGAGTTTTGTTATTAGCATGTTCACAAAGTTGCACAAACATCACCCTAACTAATTTGAGAATACAGGTTCTGTCTGGAAAAAGTCCAACCATCATTAATATAATGATAACGGTTCGCACAGCATCGATGTAACCTGGCAACCAAGGAGAGTGGACTGGAATGTGCATGTGTGAACAATGATGATCACTGTACTAACCAGTGGGGGCAGTAGATGCCTTTGGGTGAGCATGTGTACTGTGTGGCCGTCGCATCCAAAATGATGAGCAAGTAGAACAACAAATCTGCATCCAATTTTGCGTTAGGCTTAAATACGACTCTGTAGAAACTATTCAGATGGTTCAAAAGGCCGCAGTTATGGGTGACTGGTGATGGGCAGCTTCATCATGACAACACGCCTGCTCATGCATCACATCTTGTGCAGAGTATTTTGGTGAAACATCAAATCACCCAGGTGACTCAGCCCCGCTACAGCCCAGAATTGGCACTCTGTGACTTCTGGATTTTCCCAAAACTAAAATCATCTCTGAAAGGAAAGAGATATCAGAGCATCGATGAGATTAGGGAAAATACAGCAGGGCAACTGATAGCGATTGGGAGAACTGCGTGAGGTCCCAAGATGCCTACTTTGAAGGGGACTGAGGTATCATTGTCCCATGTACAGTGTTTCTTATATCTTGTATCTTCTTCAATAAATGTCTCTATTTTTCATGTTACATGGTTGGATACCTTCTGGACAGACCTCGTATTTTGATCACCCTAAAAAGAAATGCTGTACCCGTTGGCAGTCACTCCTCAGTCTTCTCTGCCCTCAGGCTCTTACAACCACTAATCTATTTTCTCTCTCTATGGATTTGTGTATTCTGGATATTTCATATAGATAGAAACACACAGTATTTGTCTTTTTGTGTCTGTTTTCGCTTAGCATAACGTTCATCCATGTTGTAGCATGTATTGGTGCTTCATTCCTTTTTATGGTCGAATAATGTCCCATTGTACGGTAACCACCTCTTGTTGATCCATTTATCAGTTGATAGACATTTGGTTTGTTTCCACTCTTTGGCTATTATGGATAATGCTACCATGAACATTCAGGTATATTTTTGTTTGAACACCTGTTTTCAGTTCTTTGGACTATATACCTAGGGGTGGCATTCCTGGGTCACATGGTAATATCGTATGTAATTTTTTGAGGAACTGCCATACCGTTTTCTGCAGCAGCTTTACAAACACTTTATGTTGCCACAAGCCATGCATGAGTGCTCTGATTTCTCCACGTCCTCACTTACACTTCTTTATATTATAACCATCCTGGTGCATGTGAAATGGTATCTCGTTGTGGTTTTGATTTGCATTTCCTTATTGACAGTTGAAATCAAACACCTTTTCATGGGCTTATTGGCCACTTGTATAACTTCTTTAAAGAAATGTCTAGTTGGATCCTTTGACCTTTTTTTTAATTGGGTCATTATCTGTTTATTGTGGAGTTATAATAGTTCTTTAAGTATCCTGGAACTAGTCCCAGATCAGATTTGTGATTCATGAAAATTGTCCTCCATTCCATAGATTGCCTTTCCACATTCTTGATGTTGTCCTTTGAAGCGCAAAAGTTTTGATGCAGTCCAAAAGTCTGTACTTTTTTGTTGTTGCCTATACACACTGTTGGTGTCATATGTAAGAAACCATTGTCAAATCCAAGGTCATGAAGATTTACCTCTTTTTTTTTTTTAAGGAATTGTACAACTTTAACTTTTATATTTAGGTTGTTGATCCATTCTGAGTTAATTTTTGTATATGGTATGCAGTAAGAGTCCAACTACTTTTTTTTTCATGTAGATATCTAGCTTCCCAGCACCATTTGTAGAATAGACTATTCAAGACCCATTGAATGGTCTTGGCAGCCTTGTCAAAAATCAATTGACCTTAGATGTATAGGCTCATTTCTGGACTCTCAATTCTATTCCACTAATCTGTGTGTCAGTCCTTAGGCCACTACCACACAGTCTTGATTGCCGTAGACTTGTAGTAAGTTTGTAATCAGGAATTGTGAGTTCTCCAACTTTGTTCTTCTTTTGTTTTTCCATTTTGTTTTAACTATTCTAGGCTCCCTGCGTTTTTTTCACATGAGTTTTAGGATCAGCTTGTCAATTTCTGCAACAACAAAAAAAGTAGAATAACATTCTTATTCATGAACTTGAATGTCCTTCCCTTTAGATCTTATTTAATTCCTTTCGACGGTGTGTAGTTTTCGGTGTATCTTGCTCCTTTTTGTTAAGCTCACATTTGCAGGGCTTTTAGCCGAGCTGTCTTCACCAGCTTTCTCAGCATTTTCTCCATCAGTTGCCCCTGGGCCCGTCGCCATCGCCGCTCCACAGACACTACTCCGACCTAGGTCCTCCGTGGCCTCTCATTTGACAGACCAGTAAGCACCTTCCTTCTCGAGAGAAGACTTTTTCCCATGGACCTCTGAGATCATCTACCACTTACGAATATTTCTTTCTTAAAATTCCTTCTTGGGTCACTTTCACAAGCCACTCTCCTTGTTCTGTCTGTGTCCTTCACTGATCCTACTCCTCCTTTTCTCCTCCTTGTCCTCCTATCCCTCACCTTCAGTCCCTTAAATGTTGAGCTTCTGTTCTTGATCATCTCCTCTTCCATGTGAACCAGTTCGTCATTGGTTAGCTCACTGACTCCCAGAGCCTCAGCCTCCATCTTTACCTCAGAGCCTCCCAACCCTCCTACTCCATCTCCACCCTCTCTGGGCTTTCAGTGCTGTACCCCGAGGGGCAGGTGGCCACCCCTCTCTGGGCTCCCTCTCCTCAGTAATCTGGGTCTCTTCTCGGGTCCTTGAGGTTGTTTAGTGACAACACCCAGCCAGAAGCAAACCTAGGGGCCACCATGCTTGACTGTCCTCTCTTGCCCTCCCTTCCCAAATCTCAGGAGCTGTCATACCCTTTTGCTTTTGCCCCATCCCCCAAATATTCCAAAGAGATCTCTACACTGCCCTCGGGCAGGCTCTGGCCTTCAGCCACCGACTCTGCGTGGGGACCGAGGTGGGAGTGCAGCAACCCAGCCAGCTTTGGGTAAAGCACAAACACCAAGCAATCAATGCAGACTGCAGGCTCGGAGCAGGGGCAGCGGGAAGTGGCACGCACTGAGCTGTGAAGGACTGAGTTCAGCAAGGAGCAGGAGGGCAGGCCAGGACCACACTGTGCCACAGAGACACCTGAGTGTGAGGTTCAGGAGCAGTCAGTCCTAGCCAAGGTGGTAGGGGGTGCGCAGGAGGGCAGTGCGGCTATGGTTGGGTGAGGCTGGGACACTAGCTGCCATCTGAGTTGACTTAGCTGTACTTCATCCACATCCCTTATGTCTTTGTGACCTCAGATACATCACTTAACATGAAAGCCTGAGTTTCCTTATCTGACACCTGGGTTGTGGAGGGGATCACCTGTGAGCATGGCTGTAAAAGTGCTTTGTAAATGATGAAGTGCCGTATAAGCTTAAGGCAGCCCAAGGCCGAAAGGGAAGCAGGCTGCACATTGTGAAAGCCACAAACACCAAGTGCAAAAGCTCAGGCTTTACTTTTTTGGGTATGGTGAGGATATTAGGTGGGACTCTTTCAATTCCAGCGGACAGAAACCCAACTTGGACTGGCCCAAACCAAAGGAGAATGGATTGGCTGTTGTCCTGAGTGATCCAAAGGTGCTCGGTCTGTACCACAGCTTGATCTGGGGACCTGGGATGTTTTCCCAGTCTCTGTCTCTCTGGGTTTTCCTCTTTCTTGCTTGCCTTTCAGCCACTGCATCTCTCACCTCTGCTTCCCTCTTGGGTCCAAGGGATCCGCCTTCACCTCACCGCTCCAGCTATCAAGACCCAGAGCTTCACTTATGGCTTTCACGTGGAAAGCTTTGATTGGTTTAGGGTGGGTCACTGCCCATTCACCCCTGAACCAATTGGGAAGGTGGATGTAGCATCTGATTGGCCAACCAGGTTAGGGCCCTCCTCTGCATTGAGGTGGGAGCAAAGTGATAAGGAAGAATTGGCAAGGGAGGATCTTCAGATGTCAGGCTGTGAACTGACATAACCTTTCCCACTGCAAGAAAGAACTGTAGGGGCTGAACAGAGAGGGATCAAACCTCCTGTGAGATGGCGGGAGGCAATCAACGCCTTGGAAAGGGATGAAGCGGGCAGATCTGGGCAGTGACCAGGCGTGCCCGTCTCACAGAGAGAGGCCAGCCACATTGCAGTTCCCAAGCTGTCCTTACCTCTCCACAGCCTCTTTCCTCTGCTTCTCGTGAGTCCTGAGGTAGGGATGACTTGAGCGTGCCCATTTTACAGGTGTGGTTGAATGGCTTTCCCAACACTAATGGAAGTTGGAGTCCCCATTTAACAACCCACCAGCTTGCCCATTCTCCAGGGGGAATTCCCTTAAGGAACTAGTACTGGGTGTCCAGGGCAGGTGGCGGGCACGGGAGGGCCTTTCTTCCACCCTACAGCACTTTTGAGGTGTGAGAGAGATTCACACTGGGGGAGGAGCTGCAGGCAGGACACAGACCATGCTGGGGCCTCCAACCTAGCAGGGGCCTCTAGGAAGACCCAGGTATGGGCTGTGGGAGTGCATCGCAGGATGGTCCAGGCAAGCTCCACGCAGGAGGCTGCCTTGAACTCACTGAGCACCCACGATGCTCCGATGCTCCGGGGACTGGGATGAGGACGAGCATCCCTGGAATAGAGGTTAGTCCCAGCGAGGGGTGACATGCAGTGATGTGGACAGAGGTGCCGAGACCGGAAACTCTGGGCCCCACTTGGGGGCTCTGGGCGCGCAGGTGAAACTCGGCATGGAAGTCACGCGCCCCCGCGGGCGTTCTTCCCGCGCGGCCCCGGGGTCCCCGCCGCCCGCCGGCGATTTGGGCGCGTCAGCAGAGCGGAAACGGGCGCGGCGCCAGCCCCGGCGGGGACGCGGCCTGGCAGCGCCGCCGCGGCTCCGCAGCTTCTGTTCCGCCCGCGTTTGTGTTGGCAGCTGCCTGCGGCGCGCGGCCGGGCGCGATGAAAGGGCCTTCTGTCTGCGCCCCAGCGGCCCCGCGCGGCTTTCATTCTTAATATAATCTTCACTTCATTTTTAACCGAGCAGAGGTTCTCTTGGAATTTTTCCCCTTCTTCCAAAAATACATGTGCGTGTGTGTGTTTGCAAAAGGCCCTTCACGGTGAAGGTCGGGATTGTCCTGGGGAAGGGAAGTGCGAAACCCGAGGCGGATTCAGAACGAGACAGAAATCCCTTCTTCCTATGCAGGGTACTCCCCCGGGGTCACCGCCTCTACTGAGGTGTCCCCCATCTCAGCCCCTCAACCTCCGCCTCACACCGACCCCAGGGTGAAGGGGCAGTTTGGAAAGTGAAGTCAGTGTGGAGGGGGTGGGATGCTTTCTCCAAGGGTCCCTGACAAGAGCTGGTCAGAGAGCACTGGATTAGGTGTGGCCAGCCAGGGCTGTCCTCCCAGAAATGGATGGGAAAGGAGATGGAGACCCCTGGGTCCCAGGTTCTGTTTGGGGGAGCCATACTCTGTACTGA
Organism: Mormoops blainvillei; assembly: GCA_004026545.1. NCBI lineage: Eukaryota > Metazoa > Chordata > Mammalia > Chiroptera > Mormoopidae > Mormoops > Mormoops blainvillei. The sequence goes on along the minus strand of PVJD01001568.1, from coordinate 74,820 downwards.
TGCCGGTGTGTGGGCTTTAAACAGCCTGCAACAGTGTATGGAAACCTGTCACCAGCCAGGCAGCTATTCACCTGGCTGGGCAGAGGGGTGTTCCATCTAATGTAATTTTCCAGATTATACCATAGACTGCCATTTGAAGAGAGCCCTCCCCCCCACCTCAGGTATCACAGGTCCAGGGGTCCCCAAATGTGTTCCCAAGCCCTGGGAATCAGGTGTGATTATCCATACAGAAGGGAAAAGGAAGGCTCAGAGAAGCTAAGTAACTTGCCCCAAGTCACAGACCATGATGGTGCTGGGGCTGGAATTGTGGAAGCAAGTGTCAGGAAGCCCGAGTTCTCCCTTCTGCCGTGGTGGTTTTCAATTTGTATCCTACAGAACTTCTGTCTACTCTAAGCACCCTGAAAATTGATGATTCTGATTCTTAAGAAAATTAAAAGAATTAATTTGTGTTTTTACTTGGACTTCTGTTTTGAGCAATATAGTGCATTAGATAACCTGAAAACCATCCTGCTCTAAACACATAGGAAATCTAGGTTAAAATAACCACAACAAAAAAGCCCAACAAATAAACAAAACCCTCTGAAAAAAAAAAGGAAATTTCCAAGAGCCAGCAATGAAGAAGGAGATGAGAATCAGACGGCCACAGCTGCCCTAAGTGGAAGACGGGGACGCGTGGTGAAGGCACAGGCAGCAATTGGGAGCAGGTTGTCATCCAAGGTGAGGCCTTGGACCTACCCAAAGTGGGCATTGAAACTGAGACCTCAGCTAAAGCTGGCAATATACCCTTAGTGAGATAATGTGCTGGGATGAAAGAGAGAGGAAAAAAAAAGAGACCTTTAGCCACAGAAAGACAAGAAAGAAATTTGTCTCAACCCAGCTGGTAGAATTTTTAAAAATTCCTCAAAGGAGTTTGTTACCATGAGCCAGTGCTCACACAAATTTTAGATTCAAATCATCTCTACCCTGTAGACCTAACACTGAGAGCTTAACATAAATATTGGTCCCAGGCTTAGTAATCTCTGTGGAGTGCTTAACACAAACAAGCTCAAAACTTTCTCTCAAGGAGCAGGTTCTCTGCTGAGGCCCCACAGGACTCCCACAGACAGAACCGTGCTGAAGATAAAAGTTGATAGTGCACAGAAGAAAACTCAACCATGATCAGCACAAACAGCAAGATGAAGCAGCCCAAAACAATCTCATGTAGACTCTAAAATAAGTATGTTTAAAACAATGATAGGAAAGAGTAAAAAAAAAATGAGAGAAAAATTACACTGGGAAAAAAAGAGTGGACAGATGAAAGAAAAATCAAATAGAACTTCTAGTAATGAATAATACAGTCATTTAAATGAAAAATTTAGTGGTTGGTTAAACAGCAAATTACCCATAGCTGAGAAGAAATTTAGTGAACTAGATAATATCCCCATAGAGAAATGCAGAATTTAATAAAAATAACCACGACAGGGAATATCATAGATTGCTTGCAAAAATGGTTAAAATTATTCCACTCTGGTCCCAGTTTATTCTCTAATCTACTATCATGTACAGGCCATAAATAGAGAAGTATAATAAATATAACTTTCTTAATTTTATAAATTCAATTTTCCTTCATGAGGTTTTACAGCTGCAGCGCCTACCATCAAGAAGTGGAGTCTTCCCCCTCCACCCCCTCTTTTTTTATCCTCACTTGAGGACATTTTTTCATTGCTTTTAGAGAGAAAGGAACGAGACAGGAAAGCAGAGAGAGAAACATCAAAGCAAAAGAGAAGCATCAGTTGGTCACCTCCCATATGTGCCCAGGCTGGGGATGGAACCAGAAGCCTAGGTATGTGTCCTGTCTGGGAATCGAACTTGCAGCCTTTGGGACATCTTCCCAACCAACTGAGCCACACCAGTCAGGGCGCCCCTTCACACCTTTAATCTAGGTTGCCTTTGCAACTTCCTTTGACCAACAAAATGTTGGCATAAGTGATGTTGGTTCTGAGTTTTGGCCTCAAGACACCTTGCATGCTTCCATTCACTCTCTTAAAACCCTTAGTGGATTAACCCAGGCTAGTCTGCTAGAGGATGAGGGACTATGTGGGGAAAAGAAGTGCCATCTCGACTGAGGCCTTTCAAGACCAGCCAGTCTGTAGCTGACCACCTGTGCATGAGCAACCTCAGCTAAGACCAGAAGAACCACCCAACTGAACCTAGCCCAGGTTGGTGATGCACGGAATCAGGAGCTAAATAAATGGTTGCTATTTAAAGCTAGTATATTTTGGGGTTAGTTGTATACTGCAAAAGCTTACTGATACAGAGAGAGTAAGAGATGTGAATAGAATGAGAAGGTCCTACATATATCTAAAAGGAGTTCCATGGGGAAAAGAAGAGGCAATGATGGAGAGGACATATCCAAGAGATAATGTCCACAAAATTCCAGTTTTTGTGAAAAAATGTAAATCCTCAGTTTCAAAAAGCACCGATTTCATACAAGATAAATAAATCTGCACCTATATACATCACAGTAAACTGTCAAACACCATAAAGAAGATCTTAAAGGCAGTCAGAAAGAAAAGACAGATTGCCTCCAGTAGATTTGTCGATGGCAACATTAGAAGTCAGAAGTCTATCTTGAAGAGTATCATCAAAGCGCTAAGGGAAAATAAGGGTAATATGAGAATTATTTAGTTAAATTATTATTAAAGAGCAAGGGTAAAAACAGGTCAGTTTTTAATAAAGATTGAGAGAGTTTACTACTAGCAGGCTCTTATGGATTGACTATATAGCTATATATATATGATATATGACAAATATCCCCTATATATATAAAATACACATATATTTTTTTAACCCAGGAGGAAATGGTGAGAAGAAAGAAGCAATGATAAACAAAAATACAAACACAAATAAAAATGAAAATGAATAAATGTGAGTAAATTTAATAATAACAACAATAACTACTTGGGGTTATAAAAAGATGTAATTAAAGTCTTGGACACTGATAGGTGACTAAGTTCCTTGCATTAGTCAAAAGGATAGACAGATGTGGTAGAGTATAGACAATGTTATTTAAAATATAAAAGTTAAAGTTTAAGAGTAATCTACAAAGGAAACAAAATAGAATGTATAACTTCCAGCAATGTAATAAGTCAGGTGTTAGGGAGAAGAAAAAACAGAAAATTGTATAAATCTAATGAAAAACAATAAAATAGAAAAATGAAATAAAGAAAAAGAAGATAAATAAATAGCAAAATCCAAGCATATAATTAATGACAATAAATGTAAATAGGCAAAATTCACAGATTAAAGGAAAGTGTCAGGTTAAATAATTAAGCAAAAGCTTAAATATAAATATTAGCATACAGAAATATTGTAAGTAATGGAGTGGGGAAAATTTTATTAGGCAAGTTCTAATCCAAAAAAAAGATGGTATAACCATATTAATATTAATCAAAATGGACTTACATTTCTGTTTCCAGATAAGATGATGGATAAGATGGAGTGACATACTGCATTCCATCTCTCCCATAAAATAAATCTATCAAATGAGAACAGATATTTGAAGAAATAATGGCTGGAAACTTTCCAAATTTGGCAAAAGATATGAGCCTACAAATTCAATAAACCCAGCGAACCACAAACAGGATAAAAATAAAGAAACTGACACCCAGGCGTATTCTAACTAAACTGTTGAAAGTGAAAGACAAAAAAAAAAATATGAAAGAAGCCAGGGGATAAACATATATTTTTAAACGAGAACAACTCAAATAATTACAGATTTCTCATTATAAACCATGGGGGTCAGTAGGGAGTGAAACAATATTTTTAAAGTGTGGAAAGAAAAGAACAGTCAATCTGTAATCCTATACCCAGTGGAATTAAAGTGAAATGAAGATATTCTTAGATGAAGGAAGACAAAAAGAATTTGTTCCCAGTGTATCTACTTGAAAAGTATTACTAAAGGGAGTTTTCAGACAGAAGGGAAATAATAGCAGAAGGAAACCTGGGATATCAGGATTGACAGAGAAGCACAGAAATGGTAAACATCTGGGCAAATGCAACGGACTGTTGTTCTTCTCTTGAGTTTTAAAAACTACGTTTGATGGTTGGAAGCAAAAAATTATAATGTTGTTTGCTGAGATTTTCAATGGATGTCGATGTGATATATGACAACCACAGCATAATGGCAGAGAGTAAAGGGGTCTGCATTGTGGTTTCCACACTCCACTTGAAGTAGTAAAACATCGATTCTAAATAGACTTGAAAAGTTAAGTTATGTATATTGTGCTCCCTAGGGCAACTACTAAAAAAAACAAAAAAAAAAACAGAAAGATACAGTCAAAGCACAATAGATAAGTTAAATTAAAATACTAAAACACATTCAAATAACCTTAGAGAAGATAGGAAAGGGGAAATAGAGAAATATGGGGGAAAAAAAGACAATTAATGAAAGGTAGACCTAAATCCAAACAGATTAATAATGACATTAAACGTATATAAACACATCAATTAAGAAAGATTGTCAGAAGGGATGAAAACAAAAACAAAACAAGGCCTAACTATGTGCTGTCTACAAGAAATTTACTCCAAATATAATGCTACAAATAGGTTAAAAATAGAATAATGGAAAAAAATATGCCATGCAGAAGGCATTCAAAAGAAAGTTGGAGTGGATATATTAACATATGACAAAGTGTACTTCACAGCAAAGAAAATTACAAGGGACAAAGTTAATTTACCAAGAAGACATAATTCTAAATGTGTAGGTACCTAAAAATAGAGCTTCAGAATGCATGACACAAAAACTGATAGAAATGAGAGAAGAAATAGATAAATTCACAATCATAGTTAGAGGCTATAGTTCTTTTATCTTGGTAGGTAATAATACTAGTTGACAGAAAATCAGAAAGGCCATTGAAGAACTGAACAATACCATCAACCAACTGGATCTAACCACCATTTTTAAAACACTGCCCAACAACATTCATCACGATAGGCTATGTCCAGTGTCATAAAACTAACCTTTACCGAACTTCTGGCCAAGATGGAGGCGTAGGTAGATACACTGTCTCCTCGCACCACCAAAAGAAGGACAACAACAACTTTAAAAACAAAAAATAACCAGAACTGCTAGAAAATCAAACTGTATGAAAGTCTGACAACCAAGGAGTTAAAGAAGAAACATTCATCCAGACTGGTAGGAGGGGCGGAGACAGGCAGCAGGGGCAGAGAGGACGTGGGGCAAGGCAGCGGCTGGTGGAACAGGTAGTCCCACATTTGTGTGTGGATAAACCAGAAGGGATAACCGGGGAGTGAGAGAGACCGTGCAACCCAGGGTTCTAGCACGGGAAAAGAAAGCCTCAAAACCTTTACTGGTAAAATCCTGTAGGGTTTGTGGCATTAGGAGAAACTGCCAGTCTCACAGGAAAGAACACTGGAGAGACCCAAAGAGTCCTAGAATGTACGCAAACCCAGCCACCCGGGAATCAGAAGGACCCAATTTGCTTGTGGGTAGCAGGGGAAATGACTGAAAGTTGGGTGAGAGCCAAGGAAGCAGCACTGTTCCCTCTCTGACCCCTCCCCCACATACAGCACCACAAGGCAGTGAGGTGGGTGCCCCACCCTGGTGAATACCTAAGGCTCCGTCCCTCACAACATAATAGGCACACGAGACAAAAAAAAATATATGGCCCAAAGGAAAGAACTGATCAAAGCTCCAAAAATAGAACTAAACGATGAAGAGAGAACCAACCTAACAGACGCAGAGTTCAAAACACTGGTAATCTGGATGCTCACAGAATTGTAGTATGGTCGCAAAATGGAGGAAAAAGTGAAGGCTGTGCAAAGTGAAATAAAGAAAAATATAGAGGGAACCAACAGTGAAGGGAAGGAAACCGGGACTCAAATCAATGGTTTGGAGCAGAAGGAAGAAATAAACATTCAACCAGAACATAATGAAGAAACAGGAATTCAGAAAAATGAGGAGAGGCTTAGGAATCTCCAGGACAACTTTAAACACTCCAACTTTGATTCCAAATTGTAGGGGTGCCAGAAGAAGAGGAAGAGCAAGAAATTGAAAGCTTATTTGAGAAAATAATGGAGAATTTCCCCAATCTGGCAAAGGAAATAGACTTCCGGGAAGTCCAGGAAGCTTAGAGTCCCAAAGAAGTTGGACCCAAGGAAGCACACACCAAGATACTTCATAATTACATTACCCAAGATTAAAGGTAAGGAAAGAATCTTAAAAGCAGCAAGAGAAAAGGAGACAGTTACCTACAAAGGAGTTCCCATAAGACTATCAGCTGATTTCTCAGAAGAAATCTTCCAGACAAGAAGGGACTAGAAAGAAGTATTCAAAGTCATGAAATTCAAGGACCTGCATCTGAGATTACTCTATCCAGCAAAGCTATCATTTAGAATGGAAGGGCAGATAAAGTGCTTCCCAGATAAAGTTAAAGGAGTTCATCATCACCAAGTCCTTATTATATGAAATGTTAAAGGAACTTATCTAAGAAAAAGAAGACGATCAAAACCAAGAACAGTAAAATGACAACAAACTCACAACTACCAACAACTTAGCCTAAAAAAACAAAAACAAAGTAAGCAAACAGCTAGAACAGGAAAAGAGTCACAGAAATGGAGATCACATGGAGGGTTATCAGCAAGGAGGGGGAGGGGAGAGAATGGAGGAAAAGGTACAGGGAATAAGAAGCATAAATGGTAGGTACAAAATAGACAGGAGGAGGTTAAGAATAGTATAGGAAATGGAGAAGCCAAAGAACTTAAATGTACAACCCATGGACATGAGCTAAGTGGGGGAATGCTGGTGAGAAGGGGTTTCAGGGAAGAGAGGAATAGAGGGGAGACGAAACTGTAATAGCATAATCAATAAAATATATTTTTTAAAAAACAAAGGAAAAAAACCCCTAACCTTCACAAATATAAAAGAAGTAAAACCATACAAAATATGACCATAGTGGACTTAAATAAATTATGAGTAACAAAATGATAACAGGAAAATACCAAACACTTGGAAATAAAACCACACACTTCTAAATAACTCATGGGTCTGAATATCCCCAATTCATACTATGAGGCCAGCATTACCCTGATACCAAAGACAAAGAAAGAAAACTACAAACTGATATCCTTTATGAATATAAGTTTAAAAATCCTCAACAAAATATTAGCAAACTGAATTATTAGTATATTAAAAAGATGGTACATTATGACCAAGTGATATTTTGCCAAGAAATTCAAGAGTGGTTCAACAAATGAAGCAGTTATTAACTCAAAATGTATCAAAATATAAGCTAAAATGATAAAACTCTTATAAGAAAACAAAGGGATAAATCTCCATGAACTTGGATTTGGCAATGGTATCTTAGAAATGACATCAAAAGCATGAACAACAAAAGAAAAAATATATAAATTGGACTTCATCAAAATTAAAAACTGTTTCAAAGGGTACTAACAAGAAAATAAAAAATAATAATAATAACTGATGGGTCCTGTCTGAGTAGCTCGGTTGGTTAAAGCACCATGTCTATACGCCAGGGCCTGTGCAGGAGGCAACCAATGAATCTATGTATAAGTGGGACAAGCGTCTCTGTTTCTCTCTCTCTCTCTCTCTATCTCTTTCTTCCCCACCCCTCCTTCTCTTTCTCTAAAACAAAAAAATAAAAAGAAATAAAAAATAGCTGAGAGAATAGGAGAAAATAATTGCAAATCATATCTCTGATAAAGAACTAGTATTTGGAATATATAAAGAGCTCTAAAAACTCAACAACAAAAAGACCAACAACCCAATTAAAAATGGGCAAAGGATTTAAACAGACATTTCCCCAAAGAAGATATGCAAATGCATAATAATGGCATAAAAAGATGCTCAACATTATTAGTTATTAAGCAATGCAAATCAAAACCACAATGAAATACTACTTTCCACCCATTAGGATGGCTGTAATTTAAAAAGAAAATAACAAATGTTTGCAAGGATGTGGAAAAATTGGACCCTCATACATGGCTGATGGGAATGCAAAATGGTGCAGACTCTGTGGTAACAGTTAAACATGGAGTTGCCATATGACCCAGCAACTCCACTCTTAGCTATATCACCAAGAGAACTGAAAACATATGTTTACACAAAAACATGTACATGACTATTCATAGCAACATTATTTACAGTAGGCAAAAAATTAGGGGCAAAAATGATGCTTGGAAAACTAGGAAGACTCAAAGACCTATAATCACAAAATACTATAAGTTTAACTGGTAGTTTCACATCTTCAAAAATAAAACATGAGGTTTAAGTGGTTTTTTAGGTGAGTTCTTTCAGCTATTCAAGGAATATAAAATAAACTGCAAACAAAGCATGCTGAAGAAGAGAAAAGGAGGAGATACTTACTGACATCTTTTATGAGGCTGATCTAGCATCAAACCTAACACCAAACAAAAACAGCAGTAAAAAAGAAAGTAAATTATAAATCAATCTCTCTTAATAGCATAGAATATCACAAATGCAAAAATCCTAAGTAAATTTAGAATATTAAGCCCAGCAATTAAAAAGTAGGATATTATGACTAATTTGAGAATTATGCCAGGTATACAAAGATTGGTCAATATTTGAAAAATCTATTAACGTAATTCATCATCTTACTACATTAAAGGAGAAAATCCATATGATCTCAATAAATGAAGAAAACGCAATTGTTAAGAATAACATTTATGTTTGTAAAAAAAGCTCTCAGTAACCTACAAATACAAGGACATTTTCTTAATCTGAGACTGCTTTATTATTCCCTGAAATCTGTTCATCCCTTCTTTTTTGCTAATAGAAATTTTAGCTGGGCTCCTGCACCGCCAGCATAAGGACTAACTTTCCCAGCTTCCCTTGCAGGCTTGGTGTGAACCTCTGTTGCAATGGGGGACAAGGGCATATTTCCAGAGCCTCCCTTACGTACAGCTGGTGTGCATCCTTTAGCTCTGTTTCGTCCCTTCCTTCATTTTGTGTAGAACTCACAGTCTGCCTTGGACCATAAGGACAAGGGCCACACTGGAAAGACATGGAGCAGTGAGCGGGAAGAAGCCTGAGCCTCTGAGGACTCCTTGTAGAAGAGATGTCATACTAGCTCCTGGTTGCCTACATCCAAACTGCTGGGTCAAAGAGAAATAAGAGTTTATATTGCTTAAGTCACTATTATTTGAGGGTTTCTGTTACTTACAGCTGAAATTAATCCCAAATGAACAAAGCTGAAAAAGGATGTGTACTAAAAGCCTAAAATAATTGTTATGCTTGATAGTGGGATATTAGAAACATTACCTTAAAATCAGAAATCTATTCCAATCAAGAATGATACAAAAACATCCACTCCCACCACCTCCGTTCTGGATTGCACCAAAATTCCTGGCCAGCGCAGTAAGACAATCAAAATAAATATAATACTCTTCAAGGTGAAGGGAAATCATATGGTTTCCCTACCTATGGCCCAACCATTCCAATTTTAGGTCAATATCCAAACTCTTGCATATATACATAAGAAGACATGTACAAGAGTGTTCATTGCATCATTGTTTTTGATGAAAATGTGAAATCAACCTAAGCACCCATCAATGAGCCAATGGTCAAAAAAATTGAATTTTACATTAGAGTTAAAATGACAGAATAGAGCTCTACATCCACATGAATAGATCTAAAATACATGTTGTTTTTTTAAGGAGTGTCTTCATCTTTTAAAGATATGTGTTGCAATTTTTACAGATGAAATTGCATGATGTCTGTTTTGCTTTAAAATAATTCAAAGAAGTGAGAAGAAGAGGGAAGGGGTTTTAGTGAAGCCATGACTGGTCATCGTTGAAGTTGGGATATGGATACATGGGGATTCGTTACATTATTCTGTTCTTTTGTATACATTTGGAAAAAAACATAGCATAAAAAAGCAAGTTATAGTATTTACATAATTTAAAAGCACACAAAACCTTGCTTTATATTGCATAGCTACACATACATATGCATGTGTGGCAAAAAAAATTCACAGGAGTGATAAACATCAACTTCAGGAGAGAGAGAAAGAAATGTGATGGGAGATTTATGCAAATAACTTCAACTGGTTTTGTTATATTTTATTTCTTAAAGGAAAAATCTGTAGCAAATAATGCAAAATGTGCAGATTTAACAAAGATGGATTGTGTTAGCTGTTGGTTATATAACTTATTTTCTGAATCCTTTTCTGAATGCTTGACACATTTGTTTAAAAATAACACTTTTGTCTATTTACAAAATACCAACATGCATACTCAAACGTATTTTATACCAAATGTTTACACAAAGCAAAAATTGAAAGTTAATTCAATAAATGATTGCTATTATTATAAGTAAATAAATTTGACACTATGAAAAGTATATTACCAAAATACTACTTCTACCTGTTCTGTGTATTGAGAATCTCATACAAAAAAAAAAAAAAAAAACCTTATAAAAATCTTACTAGAAATTGCATCATAAAACATCTCATTGAGATATAATCTACAAAACATACAATTTAAAGTATTTAATTCAATAGTTTTTAGTATGTTCACAGGTATATACAATCATCACCATAATTAACTTTAGAACATTTTTTAAACCTCAAAAAAAATTACAGCAACTTTATAGTTTTAACTATTATGCCCTATTTCCTATTTGTGCTAAATTCTCCTAGAATTAAGCACAAGTTAACCTACTTTGTGTTTTCTATAGATTTACCTGTACTAGATATTTCATATAATGGAATCCTACAATATGTGGCTTTTTGTGACTGGCTTCTTTCACTGAGCATAATGCTTTCAACGTTCATCCATGTTGTAACACGTGCCAGTTCTTCTTTCCTTTTTTATGGCTGAATGATATTCTGTTGTACAGATCTATCAAATTTGTTTATCCGTTCATCACTTGATGGATATTTGGCTTGTTTTCATCTTCCGCCTTATAAAAATAATACTGCTATAAACATTTGCATAGAAGTATTTCTGTGAACATATGTTTTCATTTGTCTTGGGTATATACCTAGGAATGGCATAGTTGGTTCACATGTTTATATGTTGGTTCATAACTGTTTAACTGTTTAAAGAGCTTCCAGGTGGCTTTCCGAAGTGACTGTACCATTTTACACTCCCTCCAACAGTGTATGAGGGATCTGATTTCTTGACATCCTAGTCAACATTTGTCACTATCTGATTTGTTTATTATAGCCATCGCGGTGGTGTGAAGTAGTGTTTAGTTGGTTTTAATTTGCATTTCCCTCATGGCTAATGATGCTGACCACCTTTTTATGTATTTACTGACCATTTGTATATCTTTCAGGAATTGTCTGTTCAGATCCTTTACCTACTTGCAAATTGCGTTACTTGTCTCTTTATTATTGAGTTGTAAGGGTTTTTTATATATTCTAGATACAACTCCCTTTTCAGATATATGATTGGCTGAAATGTTCTTCCATTCTATAGGTTGTCTTTTCACTTATTTGATAATGACCTCTGAAGCAGAAATTTTAAAAATATTGATGAAGTAGAATTTTCCATTTTTTTCTTTTGTTATTCATGTTTTGGGTGTCACCTCTAACAAACCATTGCCTAATCAAGCTTATGAAGATCTATTCCTATGTTTTCTTCTAAGAGGTTTATAGTTTTAGCACTTATATATAGCTCTCAGATCTTCAATCCATTTTCAATGAATTAATTTTTGTACATAGTGTGATGTGGGGATCCAACTCCAGTCTTTTGCATGTGACTCTCCAGTTTCCTCAGCAACATTTGTTGAAAAGATTATTTCTTCTCTATTGGATGGTTTTGGCATCCTTGTCAAGAATCAGTTGACCATAGACACATGGGTTCAGTTCTGGACTCTCTAGTCTGTTCTACTGATCTATATGTCTATCTTTAATTACTTTGCTTTATAATAACTTTCATAATCAGGAAGTGTGAGTTTTCCAACTTTGTTCTTTTTGAAGGTTGTTTTAGCATTTTGGGTTCCTTGTATTTCCATATAATTATAAGACCAACTTTGCTGCCACCCATCCTATTTTTACTATTATTGGCAAAAATATTGCATTTCTACATTTTATATGCCCAACAATACTTTATATACATACTTTTGTTGTGGTAGGCTTGGTTCTTTTTGCTGACACAGTAAAAAAATTAAAGATCAGCAAGTTGGTTAGCATGTAAGCAGGGTTTTATTAGTAATATGTTCTCAGAGAAGAGAACAGGCTTAGCCGAGGCAGGTGGGAAAGCATAGATGTTTGGTCTCTTTGTTCTGAGGACCTATATAACTTGTGTGGTGGGGTGTGGGAATTATATATCAATTTGGTGGGAGAAGGCAATGCATACTCTTCCCAGGGAAGGTGTGCATTCCTAAGCATGAGAATGGGTGGGGGATCTGTTAACTCAGATTTTTATCTTGCTCCAGACCACCTCTTGTTATCCTGTTAAAAGCAGATATGTGTCCAGAGTCCATTAATCAAGGTTATTTATGAGTTTTTTCTGCAAGTACTATGGACCCCTTCCTACCCCTCCTCTTTCTCCTAAACTTCAACCTAATAGTTTTATACTATTGATTTTTAAATTAATTAAAAGCAATGAGAAAAAAAATATGCATTTATACTGTCTTTTATAATTAGATTATTACCTTTACTGGCATTCTTTGTTTTGTCTTATAAATTACTGCCACTTGTCTTAGGGGACTTGCTATCATCCTAAAGAACTTCTTTTTGTACTTCTTATAAGGCAAGTCTGCTAACAACAAAGTACCTCACTTTTTGTTAATTTGGGAAGGTATTTTGCCTAGATTTTTGAATGATAGCTTTGCTGAATATAAACTTCTAGCTTGACAGTTTTTTTTTCTTTGTACCTTTTGAATATGTTATCCCATCACCTTCTGACCCCTATCATTTCTGATGAGAAGTCAACTGTAAATCTTATTGAGGTTTCCTTGTAACTGATGCGCTGTTTTTCTCTTGCTGCTTTCAAGATTTTTCACTTGTCTTTGGCTTTCAGCACTTATACTATGATGTCTCTCTTTGTGGATTGCCCTGTGTTATCCAAGTTGGACTTGTTTAGCTTCCCGGATGTGTAGAATAATGTTTTTCAATAAATTTGTGAAAATTTAAGCCCCCTTTTCTTCAGATATATTTTCTGCTCCATTTTCTTTCCCTTTCTTCTGGCACTCCCATCACATATATGTTGATGGGTTTTAAAATGTCCTACATTTCTCTGAGACTCTGCTTATTTGTCTTTATTCTTTTTTATCACCATTCTTCAGACTGTATAATCTCTATCAATCTATCTTCAAATGTATTAATTCTACCTTCTATCAGCTCAAATCTTCTACTTTGCCTTTCTAGTGAATTTTTCAATGTAGTTACTGTACTTTTCAAATCCAGAATTTCCATTTGATTCTTTTTACAATTTCTCTTTATTGATATTCCCTATATGATGCTACTTTTTTATTATACCTTCCATTACTTCTTTTATTATGATTTCCTTTATTCTTTTTTTAAAATATTTTTTTATTTATTTAGAGAGAGGGGAAGGTAAAGAGAAAGAGAGGGAGAGAAACATTGATGTGAGCGAGAAACATTGATCAACTGCCTCTTGTATGCATCTCAACTGAGGACAGGACCCACAACCCAGGCACATGCCCTGACTGGGAATCAAACCGGTGACCTTTCGTTTTGCAGAACAATGCCCAACCAACTATGCCATACCAGTCAGGGCAGTTTCCTTTAGTTCTGGCTACTTTGAAGGTTTTGTCTGTTAAATCCAACATCTGGTCATTCTCATAGGCAATTTCTGTTACTTGCTTTTATTCCTGGCGTATGAGTCATACTTTCCTGATTCTTTGCATATCTCATATTTTTTGTTGGAAATTGGCCATTTCAGATCACATCTTGTAACAACTCAGTATTGTCCCCTGCCTGGGGCTTGTTATTGTTATTTGCTTGGTTATTTATTTAGTTACTGAATGGATTATTAAGTGAATTTTATTCCACCCTCTCTCTCCCCTTCTCAATGTGTAACCTCTAATATTGCTCCTCAGGAGATGCAGCTCTGGGTATGCCTACAGCTACCCTGAAGTGACAACGGTGTTGGCACGGCTCTCCTTGTCCCTTTTTCTGACCACACGCATCTGTTAAGCTCCACTAGCTACTGGCTAATGGCTCTATTGTTTTCAACAATGCCGTGTTTCATAAATTGTTCCCAAACTGATCCAATCAAGTTTGGGCTCATTTGAAGAGATTGTTCCCAAGGTTGTGTTTGAGATTTGGTCTGACCCCAGAAGGGTTTCTGCCAGTTGTCTTTTCCCTGGTTCTCTCTGAGAAATTAGCAAGCCTCCATTTTAGCCTATTTCTCCAACTAATCTACTCATCTCCTCCCAATCGCCTTTCAGCACAACCTCTACTGTTTTCAAGAGCACCTCTAGGCTTAAACTTTTCCACACTCTGTTGAAAATGAAGCCTGCCTCTTCCTCCGGGAAGAATCTCTGTGCCATGCTCTGCAGCTGCAGATACAGACAATGGTGTGCTTCTCTAAATGACACCCCTGCTTTATCAGTTGTCAGGTTGTGAGGGGAGGCTGCGAGGGAGGGGAGGGCAGTAACCTCAGGTCTGTTGGCTTGCCTCTCCCAGGACAGAACCTCTGCCTTAAAAGCCAGAGCAAAAAGATCGGGGCCCATATATTCTCAGTGGTGCCATGCCCATGGTAGAGTAGTGGCTGGGCAGAAATGGGAAACTCCACCTCACAGCCATACTTGCCCAGAGGCACGCCTCAATAACAGGTAGCCTGGAGCAGGCTGAGAAATGTCAATGTCCTGCCCCTTCTGGGAAGACAGCCTTCTGACTGAGAGCTAGAGGGAAAGAAACCTCTGTGTTCTGGGCTGCACCAGTCTGGAGTGGAATTTCCATCTTGCTGAGCTGAGGGTGGGGGAAGATCTTATTCAAATAGCACAGGCCCTCTGTTCTTACCAGGTTTTAGTAGAGTTTCTTGAATAAATGTTTCTTCATTTGTTATAAGCCTTTAGGACCACTTCCAAAGGATGCCTGAGGGCTGTGATGAGCAAAGTCCTCCTCCCACCCCTAGGGGACAAGCGGTAGGAGGGAGAAATACTCCTTTGCTCTTTTAAGCCACTGAGAGTCAGGAGTTTTTTGGTAGCACAATAAATCTAGCTTAGTGATTCTTAAATTTGAGCATGAATTAGAATCACCCAGAAAGCTTGCTAAAATATGGTTCTGAGTCTTGCCCCCGAGTTTCTGATTCAGCAGATCTGAGTTGGTGCCAGAGAATGCACATTTCTAATAAGTTCCCAGGTAGAGGTGATACTGCTGATCCAGGAACCGTACTTTGAGAACCACAGCTCCAGCCATCCTTTCTGATATTTGAGGATAAATAATAATACGAGAGTATTTAACTCATTAGAGAGTTGTAAGGATTATTGCATTAACATCTGCAAATCATTTAGAATAGTGTCTGGCACACAGACAGCCTTAGTATTATTATTAATATGTCCCAAGATTTTCTTAATATAAAAATATCCTCAGGTGTTTAAATTTTAATACTACTCGGCCTTTTACTGAAATAACCCACATGACCAGACTTTCCAGCATTTTCAGCTGTCTCTTTTTATTACTTCTTGATCCACTTATAGAGCAGACCAATTGCTGAGAAAAGAGAGTCCTGAGGCAGGATGGTTAACGAGACGCCATAATCTTACCCACTTTTCTGTCGGCGCGCCCACTGCTGCAGAGCCTCTCTGTCGCTCTCCCCGCTCCCAGGGCTTGGGCTTTGTGATTGCACCTCCTCTCTGTTCCCATCAGAGGTTCTCATTTTTGGTGAACTGTCAGCACCCAATGCAAGACCCCAAATGGGGCGCTAATGAGAAGTGAGAAGAGTGTAAATAAAGGCAGATTTCTTCTTTTTTTTTTTTTAAGATTTTACTCATTTATTTTTAGAGAGAGGGTAAGGGAGGGATAAAGAGAAGGAGAGAAACATCGATGTTGACAGAGGAACATTGATTAGTTGCCTCTCCCACGCACCCCTAAGAGGGGACCTGGTCCATATACCAGGCCTGTGCCCTGGCTCGGAATTGAACTGCCCAGCTTTCGCTTCACAGGATGACACCCAACCCACTGAGCCATGCTCTTTGGGGCAAATGGCAGAGTTCCTTCCTTGAAAAATAAAAACTAAACCACGTCAGGGGGGAGGAGGTGTCCATGTTTCCTTCTGTTTCTTCCATGTCCTTCCAGTTGCCGTGAGGAATGAGGGGGTTATCACTTGTGTAGGAGGCTGTGATCCAAGAGGAAGCAATCAGAGTAAAAGGCAAGCGTGGGCCCTTTGAACTCATGGCAGGGAAAGAATAAATTATGATATTCTAGACTTTGATGCCTAGGATCTTTTTTAAAAAGATTTTATTTATTTTATTTTTAGACAGAGGGGAAAGGAGGGAGGGACAGAAACATCAGTGTACGGCTTCCTCTCATGCACCCCCTACTGGGGACCTGGCCCACAACCCAGGCGTGTGCCCTGACTGGGAATCAAACCGGCAACCCTGTGGTTCACAGACTGGTGCTCACTCCACTGAGCCACACCAGCCAGGACTGATGCCTAATATCTTCCCATTGCTCAATGGGCAGTCCTTGGGTCAGGCACTGACTCTGACAATAGCCAATATTCTATGTCATTAACTGTGCCATTAACTCATTTATTACCCCCAACAACAAAACAGGTACCATTATTACCCTCACTTCGCAGATGGGGGAACTGAAGCACAGAGAGGTTATGTATTTTGCTCAAGGTCACACCTTGTTAAAAGTCAGAGCCAGGATTTGAACCCAGCTGGTTCTCTGCTCTTAACCCTGACACTGTGGCACTGTGATATTCCCTGGATTGTAAGTGCCATGCAGATAGGGACCTGGCCTGTCTTGCTCCCTGCTGTACCTAAAGCCCTGTAAGCCCTATATGAGCCTTACCCATAGGAGGTACTCCATAAACATTTTTAGAATGAATGAAAAAATTCCCAGTTTGGAGCCAGTAAGCAGAGCCTGCTGTTGGATATGTACTCATCGAGTATTGGTTGCACAAAGGAGGCTCAGAGGAGAGGAACTCCTCTAAGGTCCCCTAGGGTGTGGTGTGGCCAGAACCACTGCCCCACTCTAATGAGATGAATTAAGTGCCTGCTGGCTCTGCCAGAGTGAGAGCCTCTCTCCTCGGCACCCAGGGCATGGCAGGGTTCTGCCCAGAAAGGGACAGGCTCCAGGGAGACAGTGCCCAGGGAGGGGGGAGACAAGGCAACCTGCCACCCTCTGGTCTGATTGAAGCCAATGTCCATATCCTAGACATCATGGGAGAGAAATATTGGAGCAGCTCTGTGACAAAACTGAGCTTGGTCCCAAGAAAGAATCTGGGGTTTGTCCACTCTGACCTAGATAGACCATGGATAGTGGCCAGAGAGACCGAGGTTCAAATCCCAGCCCGTGCTTGAGTATAAAAACAGGGACGCTCCCTACTGGGGCACTTCGTCATGCCGATTGATGAAGGTGAAGGTGAATAATGCAAGCAGACCCTCCCCCTTGTGGCTCCCCCAAGAGCTGATCCCAGGGCCCCATCGGCAGGGAGGCTGCCTCCTCCACCCCCAGCCAGGAGTGGATTTCCCAGAGAGAGCCTGGGACACTGGCAGGGTGTGATCATACCTCAAATAGGTCACTTTCCAGCCAGTCACTTTTTCCCACTGTTGCTGACCCAGAGACAGCTGGAAAACTGGCTGCCTGGGGAGGAGTCGAGGTGGCATAGAGGGCAGCGAGGCAAAGACCTTGACCCTGTCCTGCCTCCCACCTCCCACGGCCCCAGTCTTGTGTTGGGGGTACGTCAGAGTTGGGAGGCTTGGGCTTAGAGCAGAGACTGCGGGCCTAAGAGGCTGCAGGGATTTTGCTTAAAATGCAGTTCCAGCCCCACCCTCTGAGAGGCCAGGCCCCGGAATCTCCACTGTAAGTAGTTCCCCAAATTACTCTGATGCAGACCTCAGGCTGCCCTTTGAGGTGCGCTGGCTGAGGGGTCTTCCCCCAGCATCAACCCTGGCTCAGGGTCTTTCTCAGATCCCCCTTCCCATTCTGTCTCGGTTTCATTTGGTATCAGATAGTGGGAGGCCTCAGGATGCAGTAAGGTGTTTATTTCAGGTTTTCTTCTTCAGTTCCCCTGGTTCTGACCCTTTTTCCTCGCCCACTGCTCAGCTCTGACTCCTTCCCCAACTTGACGTGGCTGAGGATTCGTGCTGTCCTCTCTGCAGCTGGCCCCTCAGCAGCCTCAGCCTGGTGGACAAAGCTGCAGGGGACTCCCACCCGGCAGCCTTGTTTCAGGGGCACCCCCCGCCGTGGGGGTGAAGGGCAGGCAGCAAGCCTGGTGCCTGGTGGGGAGGAGGGGGTGGAAACTTCGTCCCAATGGTCAAAAGACGTATGACCAGAGGGCAGGGCTTGGGGGTGGAGGGGTTGGCTGGGCCAGCTCTGTTCCATGCACAAGCATGTGCAGGATGCCATGTGGCTATTTTTACTCCTGCCAAGGAAATGCTGTGATTTATGTGAGGCCTGGTCCCCTTCAGGGCTGTGTTATAAATACACCTGGCCCCACACTCCCGTTCACTTGGAGCGGAAGCTCAGGCCTGTCCTGCGTGGCCTCCCTCCTGCCTCTCTCCCTGACTCAGTCAGCTGTGTCCATGTGTGTGTGACCTTCTTGGGGTGTCCTTGATCTATGTAGCTGCCCCCCCTATGGTGGCCCACTCTTCTCAGTCATGAGGGCCTCTGTATGAGCGAGTTTATCAGATGATTCCAAGGGTGACAGTTGTCTGGGAGCTGGCTTTGACAAGAGGAAAAGAAGGAGGGAGCTTTGAATTTGAGCTTCTTGCTTCCTTCAAGGGACAGGCCTGGATAACAGGAAGGGGAGAGGAGCACGGGCAGGGGAAGTAGGCCTAAGGGAAACTTGGCCTCTCTGCCAGATGTGCCCATCTGACCAGAATCTCCTCCTGGAAAGTAGAAGGCAAGGTGGAGAGGGTGCCCACACACCTGTGCCAAGGGGCCCCTGGGAGCCCAGGACTTGTCCCGGTCCTGCCCCTTCCTTCAGCTGCAGAAAGGCAGGCAGGGCCCTGTCACACAAAGATCCCAGGCTCAGGAACACGGGCTGGGCTATTTCACTTACCAGCTACATGGTCTTGGGTGAGTCCCTCAGCCTCTCCGAGTCTCAAGTTTTTCTTCTGAAAATGGGTGCAAAAATGGATACCTCTGGATTGACACGTGTGAAATTCAGGCCAGGCCGGACCGATAAGGGAGATGTTCAGGGCAGGCAGCTCCTGTCTGACGTCGCCCTCTTCTGAAGAGCCCTGGTCCTTCATCTGTGAAGCGGGGGCACAGGGCTACACCAGTTAGAGGGCCACACTTGTGATCCAACTGGGGGAGGCAGAGATGGTTGTCCATGAGCTCCAGGGGCTCTCAGTTCCTTGGCTCATAAGAGGAGAATGTCATTCAGGCAGCATCCAAACCAGAGAAGTGATGTCCAAACCTGGCTGATCAAGGGCCAGGAATGGTCCCCTCGCAGACACTAACAGCTACAAGGGACCTCAATAACACTGCGTAACAAACCAACCAAAAACCCAGAAGCTGCCCTGACTGGTGTGGCTCAGTTGGTTGGGCGTCATCTTGCAGAGCAAAAGGTCATGGGTTCGATTCCTGGTCCCGGCCCGTGCCTGGGCTGCAGGTTCGGTCCCCATCCGGACAGGCATGAGAGGCAGCTGATCGATGTTTCTCTCTCACATTGATGTTTTGGTCCCTCTCTTTCTCCCCTCCTTCCTTGTCTCTAAAATTAAATAAATAAAATTTAAAAAGAAAAACGAAAAACCTGAAGCTTAAAGCACTAAGCATTCATTTCTTGCTTATGTTTCTGTCGAGCAGCTGGGCTTGGCTGCAAGCGCAGTTGGGTCCAGGACTGCTCCCTGCACCTCTCGCCCCCTTGGCCCCATGGGCCGGCTCGGGCACGAGGCTAAGGCAGGAGCCTGGGGGCCAGCCCAGTCGCTCCGCACTTTTCAAACCTCTGCTCACCCCATGTCTGCCTATATCCCATCAGACAATGCAGGTCACATGGCCAAGCCCAACCATAATGGGGCGGGTGGCATGTTCCATGGAGGGGAGTGGAAGGTAAGAGCATGACTACTGCTGACTGATAATCTAACAAACGGATTTTCTTTGTCTGCCCTGCACCACAGTAGGGGTTCCAGGAGGGGTTCTAGGAGATACTTCTGGGCAAGGAGAAGGAGAAGGAAGGGACTGGGTGCCACACCACCACCAGCTCCATCCAGAGCCAGGAGGCTTTTGTCCTAAAGGTGGGGAGTGGGGGAAATGCTTAGTTTTTCATGTACTTTACTCTTTTACATTTCTGAGCCATGTCTTGGTCTAGCCTGCATGGGGAAGACCAGAATTTGTCACGGAGTCTGCAAAGTAAAGAGAAAGAGGAGACACCACGAGGGGATCTCTGGCATTCAAACGTACAATTTCTGTATCTTGAAAAAGAATCAGCTATGCCAGTATCTCCCACCGTAACTTACTGAGGTCCAAGCTTGGTGAACTACACTGGACCTTAGAGTGTATCAGGAGGAAAATGACACAGGTGAGAAGAAGCGGTGGGGGATCCTCCACTTCCTGGACTTGGGAATTGCTGGAGAGAAAGTGACTAGAGTGGGTGTCCCAACCTGGCCCCTCTGCCTGGAGGGGCAGCTGTGAGGGATGAAGGGAGAGAGGCACCACAGACAGGGTGCTACTGCCCTGCTGCCTGTCGAGACTGGGGCTCCTCCTCTCATGGGCTGCCTGTGCCGCCCTGGGCTCAGCCACATGAAAGCAGACCCGTGGCCTTGGTCCTTGTAGTCAGGCTGGGGAAGCCCTGGAGGTGGAGCTCTCCCCGGCCCCTCAGGGTGGGTCCTGCAGGCAGAGTCCCTCGGTTAACAGCAGCCAGTGGGCCATCCACAGGGACCGCTGCAGCAGACATGGTGTCGCCTCAGCAAAAGGCAGGGAGATGGCAGACGGCAGCCCGTGTCCTGAAGACTGGCAAACACCAAAAGGCTCCAGTGCAGGCCCTGGGCAAGCAGGGAGCTGAGCCCTTCACGCCTCTCTCTCGCCTGAATCCAGGCCGCTCTCTGTGAGAGGCGTGTGTAAGGAGTGGTTCTCAGAGAGACAGGGTTTGTTTTAATCTATGAGGGACTAAGAGACCCTTAAGGAAACTTCAGAAATTATCAGAGCAGACATACAGGATTCTCCCTGCCACCAGCCCCTGCCCCAACACTGCTACTTCTAGCATCATCCTTTCCCAAAATAAGCCTGAACAGTTCGCTCTCTTGTTTAACACGTGTGGCCATCCCCTCTACCCACGGGGCTGCGGTCCACTCCTCGGTCTCGCCTGGCTCTCTAGTTCCCCCTGCGCTGGGAGGCTCCAGCCACACTGAGGGTGGCAGAGACCTCTGGTTGTCCCTGAGTATTTTCCCTCCCCTTCTTCCATGGCATTTGAACACCTGAGTTGTAGTTGGGCATGTGGCCGCCCAGAAAAATCTCTCGGCTGTCCTTGCAGCTAGAGTGGTTACAAACCAAGTTCTGGCCAACAAGTTATAAAGAATGTCACCTGCCAGCATCTGAAAGCCTTCCTTCAGTACACCGACACGTACCCTTTGCTCCCTTGTTCTTCACCTCTTCCTCCATGCCAGCGTCTGGGACGTGGGTGTGACGGCTGAGCGTCTCACTGCCATCTTGGGCTGAGAGGCCATGTGTGGTGAGCTGAGAGAGCCTGGGTCCCGGGAATTCGTGCAGCCTGAGCCATTGTTTCAGGCTTGACTGCCTCCGCCTGGACTTTTGCACAAGAAGAGGGTAAGGAGGGGGGCGGAGGGGAGAGGCTTGTATCTTGTCGCAGCCGCTGCTGTTCCACATCTCTGTAACTAACACATTGAGCTTTTCGCTGTTCCCAGAATGGGCCATATTCTTTCCCACCTCCAGGTCTTCACAGATGCTCATCTCTTCTGGAATGCATTTTCTTCTGTCCCCACTAGCACCCAACAGCCTGACAGTCTCCCCTTTAACCCTCTAAAAACTCACGTCAGACATCGTCTTCCCTGTGAAGCCTTCCTGAACTCTCGCAGCTGCTCCCGGCTGTGGATTTCCTGCTGGGGTTCACCCTCTTGTTAGCACTGTGCAGAAGCCTGTTCTTCCAGCACATTCCTCGGCCCAGTGTGATTTTATCCTCCTGGTCTTTCACAAAGTTCAATTCATCCGTGGGGTCTGGTGGGTAAGATGCAGGGTGGGGTGATTCTGAGTCCCAATCCAACCCCTCTTTTTTTTTTTCTTCTGTCCTTCTGTCACCCTCACACCCATCCCAGGCTGGCACGAGAGTGGGAAGATGGTAAGGGGAGAGCCCAGGCCAAGGGAGGACAGGGGAACACACACCTGGGAAGTGGGAACCTCCAGTGGGGGCCTCCACTCTCTCCTTAGAAGGCCTCTGGCAAGAATTTCCGGACAGAGAAGATCAAGGGCCTCAGACAAAGGCTGTGTGTGCTGCGCCCAGCTGTCAGGGCTGTGGAGGGGAAAGAAGGGGGCACCAGAAAAGTGTGGATCCCACTCCCCAGCACCTCATAATTCCCAGCCCTGGTAGACAGTCCAGGCATCGCTGCTTCGGCCGTGGAAGGGCCTCCGGGCTGGCTGTCTCCGCTCCCAGCTCTCCAGGGCTTTGACAAGCAGGGTCGCCCTCTTGCAGCCAGTGTCCTTCCCAGCAGCGACGCTCTCGGAGTGCTGGGTCCCCCTTGGAAGCTCTGCTTCCCTGACTCTTCATCTCTCTGTGCCCAGCGATGAGATGCTCCCACTCAGAGGACTGGCCCTGGTGCTGAAAAGAGGGGACGGCCCAGCCACTGAGGGTGGGCACCTGGGGTCTGGCCTTGGAACCACACATCTTGTGAGCAGGCAGAGGCTCGACTTCAGACTGAGCCCTGCTAGTCTGAAGGTGTCCACATGGGACCCCATTCAAGTCTGCGTGCCAGAGAGAAAGTCCATCTGTCCCTAACATTTCTTTTTTACTGTTTGGTTGTTACGGAATAACTAGTTGGGCAAATGAACCACGTCCACAAGGTTGCTTGTGAGAGGGGTTGCAGTATGTTTCCTGGAGGGGGTGGAGCCTGCAGGACGGGCTGACGAATTGGGCGTGGGAAGTCAAAGGTAGTCCCAGGTTTCTCAACACAAACCACTTGCTAGGTGTGATGTCAGCCATTGAAATGAGGACAAGAAGTGAGGCAGGGGGGCAGGCAGGAGCCGAGGGAGCAAGGCAAGAATTCTGTTCCAGCCCAGTTACGTGCGAGACGTCTGCGCGACATCCAAGTGGAGACAGATGTCAGGTACACACTGGGCGCCAGAACTCAGAGGGGAGATCTGGCGGGAGGTGAGGATTTGGCAGCCGCAGGCACACGGATGAGAGAAGTCACTGATGGAAATGAAAAATGGTGCTGATTTCAAGTGTTCAGAAAGTAATGGGGAAATTGGGACCACCTGCACAGTGCACCAACGCAGGTCAAGGCGAGGGCGCCGAACGCCTACAGGAGACTCTAGAATGTAAGCTCCATGTCGGCAGGGACCCTGTCTGTTTCCCCTACCTTCAGAGGCGGATTTAATGGCAGGCGCACCTGGCGCACGCCCCGGGCCCCGACTTCTGAAGGGCCCCGCAAAACCCCAACGTTACCCTGTTTTCTAATGACACCGAGTTTGGTTTCATATGTGCAATTTTAGTTACATATAAGTTTACAATAGGCGGTAAAACCTGATAGTATGTTTAAATATTTTCTTCTGCGCCCAGGGCCTCAACCGACTTTAATCAGCCTCTGCCTACCTTGGCCCTACTAGGGAGCCTTCCAGACCCCAAGGTAGAGCTGACGGTGGATTCAAACATGTTTTGCTGTACTATATACTTATTCTTTTAAGATTTTATTTATTTATTTTTAGAGACAGGAAAAGGCAGGGGGAGAAACATCAATTGGTTGCCTCTAACACGCCCCACAACCCAGGCATGTGCCCTGACTGGGAATCGAACCAGCGACCTTTCGGTTCACAGGCCAGAGCTCAATCCACTGAGCCACACAAGCCAGGGCTATATATACTTTTTTTAAAGGCAAAAAAAAAAAAAAAGATATCAGAAACCATAAAAAATATGCCCCTAAACTAAATATGCCCGTGGCACTAAAAGTTCAGAGAACACTAAGAGTCTAACACTTTTGTTTATGGAAAGGGGTCCCATTATCCACGGGGGATACATTTCCAAGACCCCCAGTGGGAACCTGAAATCGCAGATAGTACCAAACTCCGTATATACTGTTTCTTCCTATCCATACATACCTACGTTAAAGTTCAATTTATAAACTACGCACAGTAATAGATTAACAATAACTAATACTGAAATAGAATAATTATAAAATATGCTGTAATAAAAGTCGTATGAATGTGGTCTCTCTCTCAAAATATCTCTTGAATTGTTTATTTCTGGAATTTTCCATTTAATATTTTTGGACCACAGTTGGCCCAGGGTAACTTAAACCTCAGAAATCAAAACCACATACACTGGGGGCACTGCTATAATCGCAAAGGGTTACTGCAAGAGAGTTTTCATTGTAGCTGATAAAGTAGTCTTTAAAATAATTGAAATGAAAACTAAAAATGTGAATTCTCAAGGAATTTGATCTCTGCAAATACATCCTCAGACTCCTGTTTTGAGAGGCATCACCGGAAACATACACCCACTCAGCAAGCACCGCCCCCCCCCCGCCCCCCGCCCCCGTGTCTATGGTCCAGCAGGGTGCACGCTGTTTTCAAATTTTGTTGTCAGAGTGAATAAGTGAAGGAAGGGAGGATTTGAGGATGGAGGTGAGGGAGGCAAAGGCAAAGTATCCGTTCAGGTTCAGAAAGTGCCTCTCAGTGAAGGTTGTGAAGTGGGTGTGCTGGGAACAGGGTGGAACACGGGGGAGCGGGCAGGAAGAGAGGGAGGGGCAAGTGCGAGGAATGGATTGACTGTCCCTGGGTCTCTGCTCCGTGCCTTTCTCACACCAGCAGTCCAGGATGGGCTCAGTGGGGACCTAGAGGGTGGAAGGAGCCCGGGCAGAGGTGGGGCTGGGGGCTCGGTCTGAAATCTCAGCCCTGGAGGAAGCTGAGGACCTGCTCTTGCCCTCACTGCTCTCATTTTGTAGACAAGAGAACGGAGCCCGCGGGGGCAGGCTCAGAGTCGCCCACTCCCAAATGCAGGGAGCACCCCATGCGCCTGTGAGGGGGTGATATCCTTATTTTACAGCTGCGGAAACTAAGGCCCGAGAGCTAAAGTGACTCGTCCAGATCAGGCGGCGGGGGCACGTGGCCCTCCAGGCAGGCAACCCCTCCTGAGCCCTTTCTGCAGCTGGAGGGGAGTTTCCCTCCCCAAGGGCCCAGCCCTCCGAAGTGGCACAGCTGGGAAGGCAGCCCAGGGAACCCCAGAGCCCTTTCCGCCCACTGTCAGCTGCTGTCTCCCTTGCTGGGGGTCCCTGCCAGGGTTCCCTGGCTCCTGGCTTCCTCCCTGGGGGCAGCCCTGGGATGAGGGTGGGGACAGGAGGACCAGGGCTGCCCAAGCCCTCAGTGGGTTCTGATCTCCTAGGATCAACAAAGACTGGAGGTCGGGGACTCAGCCTCCCCATCCTGCCCCTGTGGTCACACAGCAACTATGGCTTAGGGGTTGGAGTGAGGGGAAAGAAAACCCCAACACCCCACTTTCCACCCCAGGCCCCAACTTCTCTGTATTTGTTTATTTACCTTGGAAAAGGCCCCATGGCCTAGGCAGGAAACGGGCCAATTCCAGGAGGCTGGGCCGAGCTGGGGAACAAGGAGACACATTGTGCTCCACGCCGGCCGCTCCCCAACCTGGGCCTGCTGCAGAGCCCAAAGAGGGGGATCTGCGTGGGGGCCCAGGCAGGAAGGAGGCGTGGGGCTGAGGGGCAGCCAGCGCTCCCAGCCAGCCTGCCTATGAAAGGGCTTCTGTGCGGGGGCAGTGGGAGAGGATGAGGCAGGGACGCGGCAGGGGATGGACCTTCATCACTGCCTAGAGCCCACCTGGCACCGAGCTGCCAGCCTAGGCTGGAGGGAAGAGATCGGGGAGCTGCCGGCCCTGGCACCCCCAGCTTCTTGTGGGCGGATGCCACCCCTCAGTGGTGGAACATCCTGCCCTCAGCCTCCCCTCCTGGGTTCCAACTCCTGCCAGGCAGCTCACCTGACCTCAAGCCTCCTCGCCCGGGGAGGGATGGAGGGGCTGGCGAGTCCTGTGGTCAGAGCCCTGCCCTGGCTGACGAGGCCCAGGCTGGTGTGGGGTTTGATGTCATCATGGCGGTGCTGGGGGAGGGCTGAGCCCCTCTCCAGCCTTGGATCTTCCTTACCAACGTGCCGGTGTCCACACAGGCTGTTCTCACTCGTTCGTTCATTCACTCATTGTGTGGCTCCCTGCCTGTAGCATGCAGATTCCCTTCCTGCCACTCTGACTGAAGGCAACGGCCTCCTCCAAACGCCCCTCTCCGGTTCCCAGGGTGTCACTGAGAAACGCAGATCTGAGTTTGTCACTCCTGTCTCTAAAGGTCTCAGAGACTTCCTACTATTTTCCAGGTTAAGATGCTCACAGACCCTGTGAGCTAAGCCCTATCTGCCCCTCAGGCCTTGAACACCAATGGCTGTGTGTATGAGGCATGTGGCCCGGTCAGAGGTAAGATGGATTTCTCCAACCCAGCACTTGGGAGACTTTAGGATGGACATGTCCTTCCAGCTGGAAGGGAGTCCAAGGGACCTCAGAATTAGGTTGAAGACCTGGGACAAGACAGGGGCACAGCCCTCACCTGGCTGGAGCCTCTGCGTCCCTCCAGGACAGACCCTCCCAGCCAAATGACACCCTCCCATCCCCGCTCACAGCATTGCTCTCTGCCCCCACCCCTGCTGATGCTCCTCTCCCGGTCAGATCATTAGCTCCAGCAGCAGGGACCAGATCTGTCTCCCTCACTGTGTAGTAGGTGCTCAGTAAATGTGTGTGGGATGAAGGAAGCAGGGAAGGAAGGGACAGAGGAAGGAAAGAAAAGACCGCCATTAAAGGAGAGACGATTTGCTGCCAGACAGTTAGGCTTATTATTGTAAAGATGTCAGTTCTCCCCTAACTAACCTGTAACTTTAGTAAATTAATCTCTAAATCCAATAGGATTATGTATAAAACTAGATGACAAAGTTCATCTAGACAAGAAAACGAGGAAGAAGAGCCAAAATAATGATCAAAATAAACAACAGCCCTGGCTGGTGTGGCTCAGTGGATTGAGTGTCGGCCTGCGAACCAAAAGGTCACCGGTTCGATTCCGTCGGGGCACATGCCTGGGTTGCAGGCCAGGTCCCCAGTATGGAGCGCGTGAGAGTCAACCACAGATTGATGTTTCTCTCCTTTTCCTTCTCCCTCCTTTCCCCTCTCTCTAAAAATAAATTTTGAAATATTTTTAAATAAAGAAAGAACAAAGACAGGGAGCCTGCCTTTCCAGGTGTTAAAGCAAATTGCATGTTCACAACAATTAAAACAAGGCGCACCTGCACCGTAACTGTTCTCACAGCCGATGTTTACATGTGTCGGGCACTGTCGGGAGCAGCTCTTCCTGTCCTGACCCATTTGATCCTCATGCGAATCCCACTTTACAGCTACTGTCATCTCCAGAGACGGAGACTGAAGCACTAAGGAGTGAAGGGACTGGCTCAAGGATAGCCTGGCATGGCTGGCGCCCTGTTCTAAACATTTTTGCATCTAATATCTCACTTAAGCCTCACAGCAACCCCCTGCAGTAGGTACTGTTAGTAATTCAGTCCAGCTATAATCCATTAATTCTGTGTGAGATGCTATGACACAGCTGTAAAGAAGAAGGCAGACTGAGCTTGAAATGGGTCCGAGACTCATCAAGTAAAAACAGGGTACAGAATGATACATATGTCGTCTAAGAGAAACACAAGAAAACTTGCATCCTGTGTCCATGTGTGCATAGGGAGGTAAATGCATAAAGTGTCTGGAGGAAACCAAAGTGCTACCTGTGCAGAGAAGAGAGGGATAGAGATTTTGCTCTTTACTTCACATACTTTGTGTACCTTTTCCTTCTTAAATTGTAAAATGTAGTGCACAGAAAAGTGCCCAAAACTTAAACGTTCACATTAAAACAGTCAAGAAGTAGAATACACTGCCAGCCCCCAGAAGCCACCCGCCTGCCCTCCCCCAACCTTACCAGCCCCCTGCCCCCGCCCTGACTGCCGCAACCTACCTAACAATTTTTTTCCTATCTAACAATTTCGATGTTCAGCTGTTTGCATTTCTTTAACGTTTATCATAAATATCAATCTAGTTTTGTTTTGCCTGTTTTCAGACTTAATATAAACAGACAGGCCTGGCCTTTTTCACTCAACCTTATGATTTAAAGACTCACCATGTCGATGCACATAACTGTCATTCATGCGTTCTCATTGCTCTATGGATTCTTACTCGATGTACTTAAATTTTCTTTATAATGAAACAAGAACAGGGAGGTGTAAAAAAGATGAAGGTGCCGGAACATTTGCTATCTGGTGAGACCCCACTTCCTGGCGTACAGACAACCATCTCCTCCCTGTGTCTCTTCATGGGGAAGGGGCTAAGAAACTCTCTGGAACTTTTATTTTTTTTAAGTAAGGACACTAATCCCATTTATGAAAGTTCTACCCTCAGGACCAAATCACTTCCTAACAGCATCACGATGAGGGTTAGGTTTCAACACAGGAATTTGGGGGCAGGAGGACACAAACGTTCAGTCTATAAGGAAGGGCCAAACTGGAAACAACTCAAATGTCTATCATCGGGAGAATAAAAAGACGAAAGGTCTACGTCCATACCACGGAGCACTACTCAGCAACGAGAACGAACAAAACACAGATACATGCCAACAACACAGATGACTGGCACAGATAATATGCTGAACAAAACAAGCCCGGCACAAAAGAGCAAGTATTGCATGATTCCATTTATACAACATTTAAGAACAGGTGCAGCTAAGCCGAGATGGGGGCAGTGAGAACAGTGGAGCATCTGGCTGGAAGGGGACACGAACAAGCCTCCTGGGCGATGGGCGTGCTCTGGGCCTTGATCAGGGTGGTGATTACACTGTTAATAATTTATCAAGCCAAACACTCAAGACTTGTGTATTTTAATGTAAATTATATCTCAGTTAAAAAAAAAACCTATATGCATGTATTACTTTAATTACAAAATCAATTTTGAATAAATAAAAAGCATTCCAATTTTATTCACTTGTAAGTAAGCGCACGTGTTGGCGTCTGTAAAGGTCTGGAGGGACACGCTGCCGACCACCAAGGGGGTCCCTCCCCCAGAGGGGAGGCGGGTGCCTAAAGAGTGTGGATTTTCACTTTCATTATTTAAACCATGTATAGTCTAAAATTGGCACGGCACATAATGCTTGTTATTTTAAAGCATATGTGATTATAAATTATATATGCAATTTTCTTTCCTTTTAAAAAGAGTAACTCAAACAATGGTGAATGACCTCAGCAGAGGGACCGTCCTGAGCAAAAGTGTGGCCCAGGCTCAGGGGTTGTTGGGTGTTTGGGGCCAGCGGGGCGCACGAGTGCTGGAATGGGCTCTGTGAGAGGGAAGTGGGCTCCAGTCAGGAAGGCCGGACACTGAGCCCAGGGCGAGGGGTCTTGATTGCCAGAGCGGACCTTTTGGGTCTGACCCTATGGAAGGTGGGAGCCAGTGAAGGCTTTGGAACAGAGTAGACATGGTGTGTCAGGAAGATCTGCCTCTTTTCGAGGGGAACCCACTTGGGGACAGAAGATAGGGGAGGGGGCTGCAGCGAGTTAGACTGAAGGTGCCCACCTGTAGGCTGGCCCAGCCCCTCCGGACAGCAGGGAGCGTCTCATCTGCCGAGGGCGTAAGAAGGCCTGCAGAGCAACGCTGGGCCAGCCCTCCCACTCCCGCAGAAGGAAGCCTTCTCTGCCAGGTGTAAGAGAGGACGGAATTCCAGGCATGGAGAGAAAGAGAGCTGCTCCAGTCAGTGTGTA
Source organism: Mormoops blainvillei (assembly GCA_004026545.1). Classification (NCBI taxonomy): domain Eukaryota; kingdom Metazoa; phylum Chordata; class Mammalia; order Chiroptera; family Mormoopidae; genus Mormoops; species Mormoops blainvillei. Next base: position 44,683 of record PVJD01001568.1, on the reverse strand, counting down.
TGGTTCCCTGGGGGAGCACAACTGTCCCACAGCGGGAGGGGAAGATGGGTCAGCCAACACCCAGGGCCTACGTACCCATCAGGCTCAGTGGGCACCATGCCAGGGCCCACGACACTTGTAGGGACCCACCAAAATGCTTTCTTTTAAAAACAGAAGAAAAAAATAAACTTTTAGGTCAAAAAGTGTTTTTATATATAATATAAATATACTCATAAAATATAACGTAGCCATAAAATATAGTGCATATAGTCATAAAATACAATTTTTTAATATTTTGTTTTAATGAAGGAAGGGACCAGGAAAGCAAAAGTGCCCGAGGACCAAAAAAGTCACAGTGCAGCCCTGACGACAATGGGGCCTTCGAACGACAACTCGACAACTGGAGATGAGTTCACCCAGACCTGGAGAGACGGAGGAATGTGTGTGTGCGAGGAGGCAGGGCGTGGGAGGGAAGGCCTGGTGTGAAGGCATGTGCTCGAGCTCGCACGTGGCGTGCAGGTCCCACACTGCGCGGAGCTGTCACCTACGGATAGTAAATGGAACGCCTTCCCTGGAATGATGGCAGCACCGCAGTACCCTTTACCTGCTGAGAAAACTGCAGCCCAGGGACACTCGACGGATTATCTAAGGTGACAGCTGCGGCGCCCAATTTGAATCCAGGCAGCTGAATCCCAAAGCAGTGTCCTGAGCCATCCTGTGACATTGCCTCCCAGGGCCTGACCTTCTCAAAGAATGACGCGAGGTCGTCCCTGTGTGAGTGGGTGTCTGCAGAGACGGTAGTGCGAACAAAGAACAAGACATATCGTGTGTGGGAGGTGCTTCTGTTCTTCGTGTGGGGTAACTCCCCCTTCCCTACAACACGCCACGGAGAGGCCAGGAGCAGGCAAGGACCAGGATAAGCCAAGATGGATAGACATACTCCCTGCCCCTGGGAGCTCCTGGTACAGCTATTGGTGGGAAAGAGACAAATGAGGTTTCAGGCATGCCGAGCAGGCCGTGGAAGCCAGTGGACCCGCCTGGTACAATAGCCTAAGGCAGAAAAATAAGGCAGGGAGGGTAGAAGCCTAGTGTCAGGAGGCCTGGGGTCCAGCTCTATCCCTCAGCCTCAGTTTCCTCATGTAAAATGGGGGTAAACAAGGTCATGGGTGTGAAATAGCCTTGCAGAACTACAGGTTGGACTGTAATCCCAAAGGAGTGACGCAAGGAGAGGGAGGTGGTCAATGCAGCGCAGAGCTGGGAGCCCCTCCCTGGGTGTGGTGGGGCCTGAGGGCAATGTTCACACCTTCTCCCCTACAGGTCCACCCCTGGCTGAGGGAGGCAGTGGTCTGGAGTGTCTCAAGGTCACGACCTCCACATCTGACAGGCTTTGTTAGGCTTCTGCCCTCACACCTTGAGAGGCCAGTGTGGTAAGATCCAGGCTCCTTGGTTGGCGGCAGTGGCAGGGCTGCGGTGGGGCAGGAGAATGGCTCAGAACACACTAGGGGCCATCCACCTGGAGCCCCCTAGGTGGGGTCAGTGTGGGAGTAAGACCCAGCTTGCCGGGAAGGCAGGTGACTGTCCCTGGGAGAGGCCTCGGAGGGGGCCCACAGAGAGCCAGCAACCTCGGAGCAGATGAGGGTCACGGGTCTTGGGGCCGAGGCAGGCCTGCCAGGCCTCCCTCTTGGGGGGCAGGGCGAGGCCCCTCTCTGGGCTGGGCAGGGTGGTGGGAGGGTGGTGGGGCCCAGGCTGGGGCCTCTTTCCTCCTCGCTCGGCAACTGAGGTTATTTTTTTCCCCTCGGCCGCTGCCGAATTTCCCTTCAAGTTGGATAAATAAGCAGCAGGTTCCAACGTCAACGAAACAGGAGCTGGAGCTGCCGCACAAAAGCGGCTTTCAGCAGGAGCAGGCGCCTCTGGGCGTCCTGGCCACAGGGTGGCCACAGAGGCCCCGGCAGGCCTGGAGCTGGACACAGATGGGGGCTCCCTGGAGGCAGGGTGCCCTGCACCCCCACCTACTCAGACTCCGTGTCTCTTCCCAGCAGCTCCCCGGGAATCGGAGTCGCTGCACTGAAAGGGCCTGCTTCCTGCTGTCGTCAGCCCTGCCATCCTGCCGGCCCTCCTTCCCTCTCTGCCCTTAAAGTGCCTCCCTCTCTAGGGCTCAAGCGCTTGTCACCGATTCTGGTCCCAGCCGACCCCCAGCAGAGCCCACGTTTGTTCTTTGCCCTTGCCACTGTGCACAGATCATGTAAAACACTCCCTCCCTTAAAGCCTTCCCACGGCTCCCCATTGCCCAAGGGTAAATCCCCGCTTCCCAGCCTCACCGTGGGCCCTGGCGGGCTGCTTCCATGTTCTCTCCAGCTCTTTCACAAGGCAGGTCCCTCTGTCTAGAACACTCTACCCTCTCGTTGATCTGGGTTTGAGGGTCTGCTTATGGATCACCTTCTGTGAAGCGCACCCCCCCACCCCCCGCCAGGTTCCCTGTCTAATCACAGGCATCAGCTGAGACCAGAGTTTATGCTAGTCTGTCTGCGGCTCCAGCTGAATGTGAACAACCAAACGGCAGGTGCTCCGCAAGCTGCAAAGGAGGCAGTGCCGCACGCAAAGCAGGTGCTCAGTTAACGTTTACTACCCAAAGTTTCCATAAAATCACATGAGCGTCCCACTTATATACACTAAATGCAAACTGATCTATAGAGACAGCAGTTCAGCGGCCACCTGGGAAGCGGAAGAAGGGTACAGAAAATTTGGGGGGTAAACAATATGTTATTATTACTTTTTAATCCTGGCGCTATGAGCTGCACTTAGGCACGTGGCTTCAACTCTCTTTAAACCTTTGTCTTCATCTAAAAATTAGAATAAATAATAATCACCTCACAGGGTATTTTGAGGATTAAATGAGATATAAATTAATACTTTAAAAAATGGTAGTTATTATTAAGTTCATTTCACACCCTATTGACCAGCTCTTATATATACACCCATTATTAACTTTTTAATGTGCTACTTCCCACTAAGATATTTGCATTTTAACTGAAAGATAGTTATTATCTGGATAAATTGTGGCAATGATTTCACAAGTATATCCATATGTCAAAACTTATCAAATTGTATAATTTAAATATGTGCAAGTTTATTTTACATCAATAATATATCTGAATAACGCTGTAAAAAAACTCACATACCCATTGACTCAGACTCTGCTATGGAAATAAAAACACAAGTCCATTTAGGGGTTGGCAAAGGTTTTCTGTAAAGGGCCAAATACTAAATATGTTCGGCTTGTGGGTCATATTGTCTCTGTCACAATTACTCAACTCTGCTATTGTAGCTCAAAAGCAACCATAGATTCTAAACCAATCAGCATGGCTGTGTTCCAATAAAACTTTATTCACAAAGGAAGGCAGTGGGCCAGATTTGGTTTGTGGATCACAGATTGCAGACCCCAAATATATAGATACATATACCCGTGAAGCTGCACGGTTACTGTAGATCATAACAGAAGCCACCTAAATGTCTATCCAAAGGTGATTAGCTAAATAATTTATAATAAATTCTCACTATGAAAACCAGAGTGACTATTAAAAAGAGTGGTTGGACCCTGTGTATTGAGATGGAAAGACATTCATGATGATTTTTAAATATATCTATTTTATTATGAAAACTTAAATATACAGAAAAGTTGAACAAAATTTATAGTGAGCACCTAAATGTCCACCACCTGGATTCTGCCATTAATATTTTACTTATTTTTATCATATATTCATTCATCTCTTCATGATAGATTATTAGGTGAGAAAAATGAGGTGTGAAATGTACTGTATTAATTCATTTCAGTAAAAGAAAGAAAAGACTGCACAAGCGTTTTGTAAAGTCTACATTAAGTATCAAAAGAGATGCCCGAGTTCTTTATACTGATTACCTGGGGGCTAGGGCTATAAGAGGAGGAAGAAATGATTTTTTTATTTCTCTGCTCATCTCTAATGTTGAATTATTTGTGAAAATTGTAAAAACCCTAGGAAGGAATTTTTAAAAAAATATTTTATTTATCTATTTTTAGAAAGAGGGGGAGGGAGGGAGGAAGAGAGGGAGAGAAACATCAATGTGTGGTTGCCTCTCGCACGCCCCTTACAGGGGACCTGGCCTGTAACCCAGGCATGTGCCCTGACTGGGAATGGAACCTGTGACGCTTTGGTTTGCAGGCTGGCACTCAATCCACTGAGCCACACCAGCCAGTGCCCTAGGAAGGAATTTTTAAAACACTTCTTTAGTAAGAATGGGATAGTCTAGTCCAGACCTTGACATGCCCATAAAGGGAAAATGGGTCAGAACTAGGGCTTAAGTTTTAGGGTGGTAGGCCCATTCCCTGAGGCCCACTCGAGAGTCTTACCCAGCCCTACCCAGGGCAGGGGCATGCAGACACAAGAATACCCAGGCCGCTGTATGTCCTGGGGTGTGCGCGCACACCCAGCTCACCCCTGATCCACACACACACAGTACACACATGTGCCAGCACCCACCTCTGTCTGCCCAGGCTGCAGTGACACTCCACACCCCGTCCCTGCCCAGGAGCAGGTGTGTCAGTATACCTGCTGGGTTCTCCATCGCCAGCCACAGGGCCTCCTGAGGGGTGTCCAGGGCCCTTGGAAGAGACGCAGGATGGTCTCCTCTAGTTCGTGTTTAATCACAGATACTTCTGTCCCACAGACTCCAATCAACATCTATTTCCCAACCTCAGGCCCCACTTGCATTCAGCCCCTCCCAGAAGGATCTATATGGCCTCCTCCTTGTTACAGCATTCTTTTCATTCAACAAACATTTATGACAGCCTATTCCAGGCCAGGTGACAAGCCACCTGGGAGCTCTGAGGTTTTTGGCGAGACAGGCACAGGTGTGGTGGATGCAAGGCACAGAGCTGGGCACCAGGGGCGGGCACCAGAGCCATCAGGTCAGGGGTTGTCCTATAAATGGCAATATTGGACCTGAGCTGGGGAAGGAAGGGACAGCACGTGTCCAGTGGGGGTGAGTAATGGCTACAGTCAGGGAGGATATGGTAGGAAGGGCCTCAGCAGTGGGGAGTTGGAGGAGGCTGGAATGCTAGGAGGGGGACACAAGTTAGGAAGACATCCCTTCCCACATACGCAGCACAACTTGGCTCACAGCCAAGGGCCCGGAGGAAGGGAGGCATCTCCCCCAGGAGGAGGAGTTGAGAGGGGCTTCATTCCCACCTTCCCACCTCATCCCCCCAACCCGCCCCCATCCCCTCACCCCCCTGTTCTGGCCCCCTCTGTCCAGTAGAGCAGGAATGGGGCTGGGCATTGATGGTAATCTCCCTCCTTCCAGTCCCCTCCGGTCCTCCTCATAGTCTCCCTTTCAGTGAGCGCTTGGGTATTGTTCAGCCTTTGTAAAGGGGGGGATCAAGTGACAAAGCCGGATGGGTGGGCAGGCGGCCCAAGAGGCCTCTTCTCTCCCAGGCAGCATCTGCATGGGGGAGGGGCTGTTCCACACCCCCTCCCTACTTCTGGCTTCCCAGGAGCAGTGACACTGTTGCCATGGTGACAGGCCTGGCATCCCACAGTTCCTGGGGCACCCTCCCCGTTATGTCTGCCAGAGGAAGGGCCCCTGACTCCTCTACACACTGGTGGGGAAGGGGGCCAGTGAGCGGGGCAAGGGGCATAAAAAACCTGGCTCCCAGGCCAGTCCTGGCAATGGGAAGCCTCCACCAGCCTGAGACTCCCAATCTGGCTGCCAGCAGAGGGGACGGCTCCAGAGCTCCCACCTCCCATCAACATCACAATGTAGGGGCTCGGGAGGCAGGGCCATGCTCTACTATCACCCGTGCACTTGCATCTCCTCGGGGCAAGATACAGAGAAAAATAAAATGCCCCCTTGGTTCCTTGAGCAGCTGCTAGTTGTGGAGTAGAGGGGGGCGAGAGATAGAGGGCTAATGGTACGTGAGTGCACAAGGTGGTGGGAGAGGACCCTGGGCCCACAGAGCAGAGCCTCCAGCTCCATCCAGGTGAGGGGGCTGCCCTAGGAGGTGATGCTGGAGTACCAACCAGAGCAGGAGAGAAGGGGCTTCTGAGCTGGAGAGATTGGAGGCATGACGGAGGTGGCATGTTGTTTGCCCGGAGGAGTTGAGATGGGCGCTGGACTTGGCAGGACAAGAAGAGGCAGTTGGGGAAGTTATGCCTCAAAGGGTTTCTGCTGCCATCTCCAGGAGCAAGCGCTTCACCCTGTGTAATGGGAAGCTGCCACTGGCATTTTGGGAAATGAGTGATCAAAGCCAGGTCCTTTTTCCTGCGCTACCTCCTTGGGAGGGTCAGTATCTTGCAGCAGCCCTCCCATGGCTCAGGGGGCCCAGTGTGGACTGTGTGCCGGGCACAATGCTGGCTGAATCTCCACGGACGCCCCATCTCTTGTGTACCTATGGAGAGCAAGAGGCAGGGTGCATGCCTGCAACAGAGCACCCTTCTTTCCTTTTCCCTTCCTTATTCCAGCACAGCTCTAAGAGGGCATGAGCACTAATTACAGCCACTGCCCCGACTACTTCTTGAGCACCCCCCCACATGCCAGGCTCTAAACCGGGTGGTGTTGGCCGAGCTGGGCCAGCTGGGCAGGTGGCCTCCCTTTGGTGGTATCGGGCAACTTGTGAGCTCTGTCATCTAGGGCAAATATCCTGAGTTTTCTGAGTCTCAATTTCTCATCTGTAAAATGGGCACCGAATTCCTTGTAGGGCTGCTTATGAGAGTTTAAAAGGTCACTGTAAAATGTCTGGTCTGCACCTGCTTGGCTCACCATAGGTCCTCAGTCAGTTTTCTAGCCCCTCTGCAGTGCGTATCACCCCCTCAGTCATTCTTCCACTAAGCATCCCTGAGAAGCTGCTAGGGTGACTGGACTTGTGCTAGCACACACGTTGAATCTGAGTCTGAGTCTTCCGGGTACTCTTAGGAGGTGAGGAGAGATGGGAGGTAGGCAAGGGAGTGGGGACAGCAGTCTCAAAGCAAGTCCTAGACCAGAGCACGGCCCCTTGTGTGGCCTACTGCGTGCACTTGGGTTTCACCCACAGAGCTACCCAGGAACCACGGAGGGTACTGGGCTGAGGTGCTCTGGGAACCTAAGGAGCCCCCACTACCCCAGGCCCTCAGAAATGCCTTCCCAACCTGGGCATGTACCGCTGGGTGGATTGGGCAGGGGTCTCATTCTCCTACCTCATTCATTTATTGTTAGCTGTCACCAGCAGGCTGAGCCATACCCTAGGGGCTCACAGTTACTGCACTGGGTCGTGCCTTGGTGGTTCCATCTGTGCCATAGGAAGGACAGCCCTCCCCCTCCCCACAGTTTAGGTGTAGCCCACGGAAGCAGTGGGAGTAATAATCTGGTATCATCCTTATAGTATGGTGAGAAGAGCATGTCCATGGGATGTCACTGTACTTTGCTCATGGCTCTGCAGGCACAGGAAAGAGAGAACGGGGCTCTCTGGGGCCTGTGGGCTGGTGGTGCAGACAGTACCAAAGAGTTGCTGGCTCCCTGGACAGAGAAGAATTTATAGAAAGCCCTGCACTGAGGGAGCTCAGAGGACAGGAGGGGAGGAGGGAAAGGGACACTGAGGGTGTTAAATCAAGTCCTCCAGCTCTGTGGGAAGCAGTTTCTAAGCGGGTCCCAGAGGTGTTGAGGGGGCACCCAAGAGAGCAGGGCCTCCTGGATGTTGGGGTTACAACACCTCTGGGAGGGGAGCTCAGCGGCATCTGGAAATGTAGCGAGGTTAGAATCAGACCATCACAAATGTAACACTTAATAGCCCTATGCCCTTGGATGTCTCTCCTCTCTGAGCCTTAGTTTCCCCATCTGGGAAAGGGAGAGCCCAGAAGAGACTATGCGGTCAAATGTGCGCTGTGACCCATAAGCAGCACATGCGCAACAAGTATGTTGTTAATTTTTTACAGGATTACTGCCTGATTCACAGAAAAGAAAACCGAGGCTTAGAGAGAAGAACTCAAAATCACATACAACTATGAAAAGGCAGAGAGGCAGCATTTGAAGTGTCACTGAGTGCAAGGCCGCGGCTTCCCACGCTTGGAAGCATTAGAGTCTCCCCACCTGGGTTAAGAAGAGACAACTCAGTATGGAGAAGGGGGAATCTCCCGGCCGACTGTCCTGTCGCGGGGAAAGACTGGTCAGCAAGGGAAGGGGAATAACCGAGTGTGAGCGAGCAGACGATGTGGTACTTACAACGCGTCCCACAGGACGGCACCCCTGGGGCGCCCCGGGGTGGCTGCGGGATGCGGTGCCTTTAAAGCCCGGACGGGGGCGGGCCCGGGGCGCGGAGGACCCGCCCCTGGGCTTGTCCACCCGGCGCCCCACCCCGAGGCTTGTAGCGGCGGCCTCCCGAGGCGGCGCCGGCTCTGGCTCCGCGGCCGCTGGAGTGGCAGCGGCGGTGTCGGCTCGGCGCCTCTTCTCTTTCGGGCGGCTTTCCTGCGCGCTGCTCAGAGCGCCCAGCTGCGCCCACACACACGCGGGCGGCTCGGCGATGGCCCGCGCCCCGCGACGTGGCGGGCCGGCACGGGGGCGCCGGACGGCGCGGCCCGAGTGAGCCGGGGCCGACCTCCCGCCTTCGGCCGGGGCAGCCCGGGATGGCCGTGCCTCCGCTCCGCCGGGCGCTGCTGCTCTGGCAGCTGCTGGCGGCGGGCGGCGCGGCGCTGGAGATCGGCCGCTTCGACCCGGAGCGCGGGCGCGGGCCACCGCCGTGCCAGGCGGTGGAGATCCCCATGTGCCGCGGCATCGGCTACAACCTGACCCGTATGCCCAACCTGCTGGGCCACACGTCGCAAGGCGAGGCAGCCGCCGAGCTGACCGAGTTTGCGCCGCTTGTGCAGTACGGGTGCCACAGCCACCTGCGCTTCTTCCTGTGCTCACTCTACGCGCCCATGTGCACCGACCAGGTCTCGACGCCCATACCCGCCTGCCGACCCATGTGCGAGCAGGCTCGGCTGCGCTGCGCGCCCATCATGGAGCAGTTCAACTTTGGCTGGCCGGACTCGCTGGACTGCGCCAGGCTGCCCACGCGCAACGACCCTCACGCGCTCTGCATGGAGGCACCCGAGAACGCCACAGCCGGCCCCGCCGAACCCCACAAGGGCCTGGGCATGCTGCCTGTGGCGCCGCGACCCGCGCGGCCCCCCGGAGACGCAGCCCCGGGCCTGGGCGGTGGCGGCACCTGCGAGAATCCGGAGAAGTTCCAGTACGTAGAAAAAAGCCGCTCCTGTGCGCCGCGCTGCGGGCCGGGTGTCGAGGTGTTCTGGTCGCGGCGTGACAAAGACTTCGCGCTTGTCTGGATGGCCGTGTGGTCAGCGCTGTGCTTCTTCTCCACAGCCTTCACCGTACTCACTTTCCTGCTGGAGCCTCATCGCTTCCAGTACCCGGAGCGACCCATCATTTTCCTCTCCATGTGCTACAACGTCTACTCGCTGGCCTTCCTCATCCGCGCGGTGGCCGGGGCCCAGAGCGTAGCCTGTGACCAGGAGGCGGGTGCGCTCTATGTTATCCAGGAGGGCCTAGAGAACACGGGCTGCACCCTCGTCTTTTTGCTGCTCTACTACTTTGGCATGGCCAGTTCGCTGTGGTGGGTTGTGCTGACACTGACCTGGTTCCTGGCAGCCGGCAAGAAATGGGGCCACGAGGCCATTGAGGCCCATGGCAGCTACTTTCACATGGCAGCCTGGGGCCTGCCGGCCCTCAAGACCATCATTATCCTGACTCTGCGCAAGGTGGCCGGGGACGAGCTGACTGGGCTCTGCTACGTGGCCAGCATGGACGCGGCTGCACTCACAGGCTTCGTGCTGGTGCCCCTCTCCTGCTACTTGGTGCTGGGCACCAGCTTCCTCCTGACTGGCTTCGTGGCCCTCTTCCACATCCGCAAGATCATGAAGACAGGTGGCACCAACACAGAGAAGCTGGAGAAGCTCATGGTCAAGATCGGGGTCTTCTCCATCCTCTACACAGTGCCAGCCACATGCGTCATTGTGTGCTACGTCTATGAGCGCCTCAACATGGACTTCTGGCGCCTTCGGGCTACAGAGCAGCCGTGTTCCCCAGCCAGCATGCCTGGCGGCCGGAGGGACTGCTCGCTGCAAGGGGGCTCAGTGCCCACCGTGGCTGTCTTTATGCTCAAAATCTTCATGTCGCTGGTGGTGGGCATCACCAGCGGTGTCTGGGTATGGAGCTCCAAGACTTTCCAGACCTGGCAGAGCCTATGCCACCGCAAGATGGCAGCTGGCCGGGCCCGCGCAAAGGCCTGCCGGGCCCCGGGGGGCTATGGCCGTGGCACCCACTGCCACTATAAGGCCCCCACCGTGGTCTTGCACATGACTAAGACGGACCCCTCTCTGGAGAACCCCACACACCTCTAGGTACACAGGCCTGCGCAGAGTGGCTGTTGCCCCCTCCTACACACACCCTCCGGAGGAGACAGCTGACTAGCAGCTGCCCAGCTGTCAAGGTCAGGCAAGTGAGTGCAGGGGGGCCAAGGACCAGGGCGGGGAGACTCTCCTTCAGCCCTCGTATGTGAGGACCCAGTGAGGCTCACTCCCCTATGGCCTAGTGCAGGGGGTGGGCCTGGCCGAGTCCCCACAGCCTCCTGGGGGAGCGTGTGGAGAGGGGGCAGAAGGGGGTGTGGTCCAGGCTGGAGTTTATTTAATGATGTAATTTATTGTTGAGTTTCTCTGGAAGCTGTGACTGGAATAAACCCCCTTGTGGCACCCTGAGTCCTCTCTGGCCTGGGAAGGGGGGAGGTAGGAGAGTGGGTACTCTGCAGGATTCTCCCTTGTGAGCAGAGCTGGGGTGGGTGCTGGGCTCATCCCCCTACCCCTGTTCTCTGGCTCCCCACCGATCAGGAGACTGTCCCTCATGGAACAGCTGTGTTTTGCTGGAGTCCCAGATTCTGTGTGTGTGTGTGTGTGTTCCCCTTTTGCCTGTCTTTGCTCCTTTTGGCAACCCGCTTGCCTGTCTCTGGTTCTTGCTTCCCAAAGTGAGACTGCAATGCCTGTTGGGCTACTCAGGGAATCCCCTGGGATGCCACTCCCACCTCTGGCCCCGAAGAGTCTAGCCTGTCTGGGGGCTGTGGGTAAGTCGCTTCTTTTCTCAGACTCTGCTTCCCTCATTTGTGTTGAAAATGAGGGCATCAGCCTGTCTCAAATGTTCCCTCAGGGGTTCACAACCTGTTCCTACTGTCTCTTGTAGCCCAGCCTGTTGTCTCCTCCCTGGGGCCTGAGGCTGGACTCTGACCAACCTCACTGCCTTCAGAGATTGTCGGTGGACCCGCATCACTCATTGGGGCCCTAGTCAGTGCATCCCATGCCACCCCTCATCTCTCTGGATGGAGTAGAGATGGGGCTGGACTGGTATATGGGCATCTTGGTAGGAGACATGGACACAGAGATGGGATCTCCTGAATATAGTGGGAATTGGGACCCCAGCTCCTTAAGGGGCTGGGGAAAGATTTGTGGTACTGGGAGCAGCAATGAGAAATGGGACAGGGGAGTATGTATGGATCCCATGGGGCATCTTTCACATTCCTGTGCTGAAGGTTAGGAAAAGATCCATGTTTATCTGTGTGCTAGGTCTCAGAGACCCCCATCTGCTTGGGGTCAGACTCCAGGGCCTCATCTTGGTCTCAGTTTTAGCCACTGTGACTCCAGCAAGGTGAGGGTCTTGATACTGTCCCAAGGTAAGACACACACCGTGGCATTCATTGCCACTGCCAGGAGACCCCAAGGATCCAGCCCCGTGGCCAGCCTCACTTTAGAGCCAAGTGGAGACCCAAGGTCACTGCTTCATTTCACCAGCAGGGCTCAGCCCCCAAACCCAGGGCCTCTCAGGCCATTGCTCATGCCCTGCTCCACCCACACATCTCACAGGACAAGAAAGAAACCAAACAAAAACAAAACAGTCGTGTCAATGTCTCAGAAGACAGCTACCTCCATCAGGAGTTGAGAGGGGTTTAGGGATGTCCCTCACCACAAGTAACAGTACTGGCTGCTGGGGGAATTTTGCAACCCTGTGCCTTTGCTTCTGCATGCCTTACATGTGGAATGCCCCCCACCCCCAATCTAATCTTTCCCTTCTCACACAGTACACAGTAGGTCCCCACGCCTTCCTTGACCAATGCAGCCAAGTGACGGTAACTCCTTGTAACTCTCCCCGTGAGGGGTTCTTGAGTGAGACAAGATGAGCTTATTAAAGGGATAGGGGCCCAAATTCAGAGCGGGGGGGCAGTGGCTGCAGTAAACTGGGTTGACAGGTCAGGTTTGCAGGGAGTGGAGCTAAAGCTGCTAAGGGCCTGCATAGGGCAGGGGCAGCTGGAGCAAAAGGAGAGGATTCCGGAGGTGAGAAGAGAAAGGCATGTGTGTATCCACAAAGGGTGGAGGGGGGGGTTAGCATTATCGTGGCACCAGTTCACCCTATTCCTTGCCAATCATTAGATGAAGCAGGGGTGGTCCTTGGCTATGTCCCACTCAACAGAAACCAGACTGGCTTCCAGAACTGGGAGGGGGTGAGGGTTGTGGGGGAGGTGTAATGGGGCTCTGTCTGCTTTGAGGCTGAGATGGTTCACATGGGCCAGGACTTGGGAGGGAGGGTGGACCTTGCCAGCCAAGGCTTCTCAGCACTGGAAGATACTATGGAAATGTCCCAGACTTTAGAGGAAAAGAAAGAAGGAAAAGTTCACTGAAGACCTTTTACAGAAGGCCTCAATTTGGTCCTCCTCTCTCCACTTCACAGACAGTGGCAAGTGGAGGACTTGGCTGGCTCAAGATCACAGTCAGGTTGTCTGCAGCCTCCAGGGGTTTTGTGACTTCCACCACCACACTGCCACTACCACCACCTCCCATGGGTTGTAACCTGGGGTGGTTCTGTCCAGAGAAGCCCCTCCCAAAGCAGGACCTCCTCCCACCCCTAGAAAAGTAATTCCAGAGCCCCCCGAAAATGTCTCAGAAACCAACACCTGCTAGCCTGTGCATTGTGTGCCTCTAGCCCCTACCCTCAGCGGCCCTGGGGGCTCAGCAGGTGGGTCTTCAGAGCAGCACAATACGTCAGTGTGCAAATGTCCACAGTCTGGACTTACACGTGGGAAGGCCTGAGCTAAGGGAACTTCTTAGGCCTGACCTCAGTTGGTATTAATTCCAGGGAAACAATTCAAAGTTCGTAGGCGTCAGCAAGAGGTGACTTGGACTGAAGTTAGATTGAGGTGAAGCCCCAGGGGGGTCAGTAGCTGCTATCAGTCCCACCCTGAAAGAGGAAGCCCCAGGATTTTGTGGCAATCTTGGGTGTAAGATGGCCCAAAGGCCCTGGGCAGGGGCAGTAATGGAAGCAGTAACAAGGGTGCGTTCTCTTTCTACCTAGCTTGAGTTTTCTCACCCCTGCAAGGAGACCCTGGCTCCCTGGCAAGTAGCAGACACTCACTACCCAAGTGGAAGCTTTGGGGTCTAGACACCACCTAACTGCTACCCCCTGCAGGGCCTCCTCTCCACAGAAAGGGTTTGAGGAAAAAGAAGAGCAGTCAGGATGAGGGAGAGGCCTTCACTGGTTCTCAGAAGTAATGATTCAGAGCTGTCTTCAAAAGTTCTCATCTCCATTTGTAGTCATCAAGGAAAATTAGGTGGCTCCCCGCAAGGGCACACCACTGGGGAAGGAGTAGGGAGGAACGGGGCTGAGAAGTTGGGCAGGACTAGGATATAGACCCTCTATGAAGTCACATGGCCCCACAGACACTATCCTAGTGTCACCTAAGGAATCTACCAAAGGAACAGGACTACAAACACGTGAGCTGTGAGTCCAACTGTGTATAGAAAATGCTCAAAGGTAGCACACTCCTTTATCCAGAAACTTGGGGCTGAACAAATCCAATTTGACCTTGGGACCAACCGCTTCCTCCCCTGCAAGACTGAAAATCTCCAAGTGCTCAGTGCAGGCCTGGCTCCAAGCCCACATTCAGCAAGGCCACACAGCGAGTCAGTGGCAGAAACCACACCCAGGGTTTAGGTGCCTCCTCAAACTTCCATTTTACCATATGCTGTCCCTAGTTCAGCTGGTCAGAAACTGGCAGTTTCCCTTCTCAGTAAATGGGATCATACAGCGGCTCTGCAAAATCTTTGAATTCCAGACAAGCTGCCACCCAGTGACGAACTACTTGAAATCAACCACTCAGACTTTATAAAAAGTCCCAGCATAAAAAATAAATGAAAGTATAAAGAAAACAAGACTGGCTATGTGGTAGAACTGTTAAAGCTGTGTACATGGTAATTCCCTATACTTTCACTCTTTTTGTGTTGTTTGAAATTTTCCTCGAAAGTGTTTTAACCTGGCTGGTGAGGCTCAGTGAATTAAGTGCTCGCCTGCGAACCAAAGGGTCACTGGTTCAATTCCCAGTCAGGGCACATGCCCGGGTTGCAGGCCAGGTCCACCGTAGGGGGTTTGCGAGAGGCAACCACACATTGATGTTTCTCTCCCTCTCTTTCTCCTTCCCTTCTCTTCTCTCTAAAAATAAGTGAAATCTTAAAAAAAAAAAAGTTACTTAAAAAAAGTTTTAAAATGTTAGGAGCTTCCCCAAAATTAACTAAAGGACTACATAAATTTCCACAGTGAAGTCTTAAAAAATACTTTCCCCTAATTCTTAGAAATTTCAAATGAAACTTTGGGCAGTTTCAGACAGACAAGGCTAGAAGAAACTTAAAGGTCATGTTTTGATACCCAGGGCATCACAAATGTCCCTGGAAGCAAGGAAATAAGAAGCTGGGTCTAATCTGTGGTTAAAAAGACTAAGTCAGAGGTCCTCTCAATGCTGAGGACAATCTGGTTCCAAGAGTCAATGGGAAAACAGCACTCAGGACCATCCACTACCAACTACCGCCCCCCAAGAGCACAAAGAAAGATTCACCAGAATTGTTTCTTCTTTATAAACACAAGTACATAATGTTTATTTGAAATTCCAATTTATTACAAGTTTACCCCTCAATGGGGCCCTTCCTCCTTAAAGACAATTAAAAAACAATTCAGGTGTCACTAAAGTGGGAACACAGGATTCTTACTGTTAACAAGAACAGACTGGCTCTAGGGTAAGAGGCAGGAAAAGGTGGCGGTGGCTGGGATTATGAAATTGTAATGTCAGTGCTAATTCCAAGCCTGTGGGAGAGGGGACGGTAAACCTATCCACCAGCCACTGGAGCAAATCCCCAAAGTCCTTGAACGAAGAGGACAGGAGAGACAGGGAACACACCTTGAAGTTTAATACTAAGAGGCTTTATTCTCAAGTTCTATAAGTTGCAATCCCCTCAGTGGAATTCTTTTCCCTTAATTTAAATAGGTACAGAAGAACCTAGGTTCTCAAAATTTCCAAATTCAAAGTTGATAAAAAAGAAAATTAAACCCTGTTTTGCATTTTTATCAAAATCTTTCATAAAAGGGAAAGAAGGCTATAAAGTTTTGCCTAAATATAACTACTAGCACTAGAGTCATTGTGGGAAGGGGCTGTCTAGTTTCTCTTCCCATCCCTCCTCCCACTGACACCACTGAAAAATTCAGGTTCTCAGGGAGTAGAGTCTGAGGCCAGAAAAGGCACGGGAAGAGGGCAGTGGAGATGGGAATGGAGGAGGGGAAACAGCCGCAGGGGCAGGCAGGCGGATGCCCCCGCCCCCACCAGGTCACACTGATTGCTGATGAACCTCCAACCCACTTCTCTAAAGGGGAGAAGATGGGCTGAGGGAGGAGAGGGGGCAAAGGAAAGCAAACACATTATCATATAAATTGTACTGTACATGTGCCAAAGCAAGATGACAGAAATATTTTACAAGATGTTCTTTATACAATATCACTGCTGAAACAAGCAACTTTTAATAACTAGAAAAGTTGATTTTAAAAAAATTAAACATTTCAATTCTTCCTGCTTTTCTTCTGCTCCCCTAAGAGCTTGTCTGGTATGTGGGTGGGCTAGGCTCCAACACCCCTCTGGCCAGATCCATCAAAGTAAAGATTATATGCATGATTATAAGCAGGACTCCAGTCTCTAAGTGAAGTGCCTTAGTTTTTGTTTGTTTGTTTGTTTGTTTGAGGGGGTGAGGTGGGGTGGGAGTGTAAAGAGAGTTGTCACAAAGAAGGGGAAGGGTACTCAGGAATGGCGCCAGGACATGTCCCTTTACTCTGCCAAGATCAACTCAAAAGAGCACAACTGTTTCATGATGCTGGTGAATACAGAATTCTGTATGGCACTCACTGATATCATCACCTGAGAGGGAGAGGGAGGAAGAGACAGAGCATGGGCTTAAGGAAACAAGGCTGTATATAAATATAGATTTTTAAAAATCAACACCACTTCTCTAACTGGCCTGATTACCCTTGCTCCTTCTATGAAATACAGTAATCCCGCCCCTGGAAACCAGAGGGCTTGGCACTATTGTGGTGGCCAAAGTGGAAGGGACCTTAGGAAAGAAGAAAGGAAAGAAACTAGGTTCATGCCCTTTGGCTCTTCCTGGAATCTCTCATGAAGGGGGCCGGGGGAGGGGGGGGAGTTTAAGGCCATCTACCACCCATAATATTTCTAGGCAGAGACCACCAACACAATATTACGCTCTCCAAAGAGCTCTGCTTGGTTAAGGCCCTATGGAGAGTCTTAGAAAAACAGCACGAGCTTGGGAAGACAGGCATTTCTGGACTCCCTGTGATGTCCTCCTCCCTTCCACGTTCTTCTCCATCTTCCTCTCTCACCTCCCTTCCACTCTCCCCTTGATCTCCCCTTTACTCCCCCAACGTCAGCTCCCTCTCCCTTACCAGGGCCCTGCCTTTCTATTTCTTCTGTCTTCGTCCCCTGGACTGTCCAACGGTCTCTGGCTCACTGTCCCCTTCATCTTCAGCAAGCCGATCAGGAAACTTCTTGCGTTTCCTACGGACATACGGGTGGCCAGGAAGGTGTTTATGCAACAGAGCCACCAGACACTGTTCTGTCTTCACCATGCAGTTTAGCACATGGCTACCTCGGCAGTTGTAAAGCTCAGCATTGGTAAACACTTGCTTCATGTCAGTAAGAAACTCCTGCACAGAGCGGTAGCTCCCACAGGAACATTTGTTCTGCATTGTCTGGAAGTCCATGGGGTGGGTGATCACATCATAGTAGTCCTCGGCCTCATCTCTGGTCACAGGCTCCCTGTGGAGAACAGAGATTATCAGCACAGCCTTGAATACAACTGACAAACTTTGCTGTTAAACCACCAGCCACAGAAGGCCCACCCCTGCTGAGATCAGCCAACTGGCAGGCACAGAGAAGGTGTGTTCACCTTGTACGAAGAGCTCTTTCTACCAGTGTGGAACATTAATCCCCTGCCACTGAGACATGTCTTAAAAAGGAGGGATCGGGTCAGATCCTAGGGGTTCAAACAAGCACTGCCTCGGCTGCCAGGCTGGTCCTACTCCCCTGTGCTTGGGAACACAAAGCTCACCTGAAGGGCCAGCTGAAACGGTACTTCACAATCTTGCTGAGGATCTCTTCACACTTCTGCAACTCCAGGCTTTGCCTCCGAGAGGTCCGCTTGGTCTGAAGTACCTGGTGCCAAAGGAAGAAGACATAGTATTACAGGTCTCCAAGAGGAGAAGAGTAGACAAAGCAGAAAGTGTGTATGTCTGCTTTAAAGTGAGAGAAAAGAGTTCCACAATTTTCCTGGAATAGACACATTCAAAATCATGTGACATTCAAGTCAGAAAGCCCTCTCAGCCAGGGGATGGGCATCTTCCCATCAGCCCACTTGCCTCCTCCCTGGTAGACAGCGATCGAAGAAGCAAAGGGCAGGCAGCAGTTGACATATTACAGCAGCCCTGATGGAGGTCAGCTAGAGAAGGCCACTGTCAACAGGATGCTAGCCCACCGAGAGCAGATGGACCTGAGACTGTGGTAACACTGTGGATGGGTATAAGCAAGCAACTGCAGAAAGCCAGATGGGGTATGGCAGACAATTTTGTGGGGGCAGGCGTTCTTAGGGAAGAAAAGCAAGAGGTACAATGCTTCTCATATGCCCTCCTGCTTCAGGCATGTGGGAGCTAAGTGACTAAGGAGAAAAGAGATGGGGCCTCCCTTCCAGGTAGCCATCAACACGCTGTGACTCGAAGCAGAAGAAGCCACAGAGTTGGAGTTAGGGCTGGGCAAGTAGGATTTCTCGATGCCCTTTGAGCTCCCGTAATAGACTGCTTTATGCCCCCAGCCCCCCACAACCCCAATTTGACCGGTCGAAACAAGAAAGTTTTCACAAGGGCCTCTTTTCGTTCTTTAAAGCTCAAGTGAAATCTAATGCAAAACCGCTAAAATCACATTGGTTGACAAGCGGAGAGGGGAGGGTAATGTCCCTCCCATAACAACTGCCAGCAAAAGAGCAGAGAGTAAGTGAGGCTCCAACATTGCTGACATTCCCACAATGGAGACCCAGCCCCTCTGAGCCACTGGAGACACATGGATACTATTTTAAAATCCTTAACAAGTCGCAGGCTGCCTGTTAACTAAAAGAAACAATGTTTGCAGGCTACAGCAGGGGAATGCCGGACATAGCTGTTCCTGGAAGGGCCTGCTGCCTCCGTCTGCCTACAGGCCCACCCATCAGTCCCCCAAAGTTAGGGAGGAAGGAGGAGAGGGGGAGGCTCCCACCTGTTGCCTGATGAATTCCTAATGCTGGAATGAGAGATAAGAAACAAACATTAGAGGCAGAATGATAAATAATTCTTACCAGTTCATCAACCTCAGCATCATCCACAGGTGGTGCCTTTGGCCGAGACCTCCTGGTAGAAGGATGTGGCTTCTTAGCCGGTCGCCGGCCTGGCCTTACCACAGCGGGGATAACACCCTGCTTGCCCCTTATAGTCTTTCGAGGTCTCACTGAAATAAAAAATACAGATTGAAAGGAGAACAACCGAGGATAAAGGGAACATGTTATGGAATGGGGAGATAATCTGGACAACCGAAGTCAATGGCTTCCTTAGGATACAGGGCGCTTGCTCTTTGCTAATGTATCTCTTGCCCTGCCTAATAGGACCTCTTAAAGGTAACAGTAGATGAAGACTGGCTACCTTTCATAAACTGCCAAAGACCTTCTTCAGAAGGTCAGTTCCTTCAGTGCTTCTATCATCTGGTCCCTCCCCGTTCAGTTACTCCTGGGAATGAGGCCTTTGAAGGAGTCAACTGTAAACTGACTCACCAAGAAAGGGACATTTGCTACAGGTCTGCCTGGAATTCCTACAGCCTATACTCAGCCTAAAGG
Organism: Mormoops blainvillei; assembly: GCA_004026545.1. Classification (NCBI taxonomy): domain Eukaryota; kingdom Metazoa; phylum Chordata; class Mammalia; order Chiroptera; family Mormoopidae; genus Mormoops; species Mormoops blainvillei. Next base: position 25,424 of record PVJD01001568.1, on the reverse strand, counting down.
AGTGTAACGTATTTACATGTGAGATGAAATTTACTATAGAAAAGATCCTGTTTTGTAATTCCCAGAGTTATTCTAAACTCGCCATCACAATCTTCTCAGAGAAAAGCTGATACCTATGTGAAGTACTTATGCCAAGTGTTCCTCACTGAACACAATTTAGGGATAGCCCCAGTCCTACTTTCTTGCATTTCTGAAAACCACAGTCAGTTGGCTAGGCCACTTCCATAAGAACCCTGCACAACCCAGGATCCCCATAGAGAGAAAAAAATACAAAAGCACCCAAGACTAATTGTGTCTCAGGTTTACGACAGGTGCTCAATGTCACACAAACAAACATTCCTCAATATCTCCTTGGGGAGCAATGCTCCACAAGGATTAGCTCAAAGGTTCTCCATTAAACAAATTTTCCCTGGAAAGTGAAGTGGTGACATTTGGACAAAGACAGGGGCATACAGAGACAGTGACACAATGAGTAGTGTTTTATATGCTACTTCTAGATCATGATAGCCCTTCGCTGGCTATTTCAGGGTCTCAAGCTCAAGACTAGGCTAGGAATAGAGTAAGATGTCGATTCCAAGGATAAAACTTGGGATGCTAGGGACAGCCACCAACCCAAGGACTTGAGCTGAACTAGGGAACCACATCTTTGGTGGCCCATAAGGCAGAGAAGACAACAAGCTCTAAAGTACGAAATACTTCCTATATCCTTTTGGTAGACAAAGCCCTTGAAACCTGGAAAGAAAACAATTCCTTGGAAAGAGAGCAACAACTCTGAAGTAGAAAGAAAGCACCACTAATTTGAAAATAAACACAATCAGTACATTACTATATTCAGAATCTGTTCCCAGATAAACATGCATCTGAATCACAATTCCGGGCCAGCAGAACCTGTTGTAACACAGGTTCTTTTGTAACACAGGGTTAATGGACTGCTTGTCTCCTCACCCTGGATACCTGGAAAATCATGCCTAGCAAATAAACAAAAGAAGCCCAATAGGAATGGGTGAAATTGAGGTGTCCCATCTTAAAAGCCTGCAGGATTAGAGAGATGGGAGCAGGTGTGCATGTCCAAAGCCCTCAGGTTTGGTGGCACTGCTGCAGTAAGATACTGGTCATGCCAAACATCGTCTCTCCTTATACAAAGTCTAATCATGCAGAGTGCTATGATCCTGAGAATTGTACCATCTCTTCAAGAGCTCATCAAAATCTTGATCTGTGGTCTTTTTTTCTACCAACCTACAAAGAAGGGTATGTTTTAGAAAGACGGTGGCTGTTGAAAGGGTAAATTGCAGAATTTTAGGTTTAAGCATGAAAATAACAAGACTCTTGAAGAATCACAAAAAAATAAACACGGGAGAATAAGAGTCAACAAGGTAAGCATAAATGAGGCCTTTTTCTCCCCCTCCTGGCACCTAGGTGTGGAACAGACCTGAACCTTCCTAACAACTTATGCCTAAGCCATGAAAAACCAGTCTTCCTTCTTCAAACTAGCAAAGCTACATCCCTGCACACTACACAAAAGAGAAAGCCCCCGTAATCAAAGAAAAATAACTTCTCTGGAAACAGAACTACATCAGAGGTAAAAGAACTGTTAGGAGATGGCAATGGACCAAGACTGTTTTCATCCATTGTCCCCAGACACTGAGGGGTTCAGAACCAGAAGACTTGTCACAAACATACTTGGGACCTTCAATTCCACTAAATCTTGGATCAAGTAAATCTGCCATAAATTGATGTTGTTGATATCAAGCTACCCAATCTCCTAATGGGAAGGTAATTAAAAAGCATCTTGAAAACTCTTTTAAAACCATGGCAGTGGCCCTGACTGTTGTGGCTCAGTGGGTTGAGTGCTGGCCTGAGAAACAAAAGGTTGCCAGTTTGATTCGCGGTCAGATCTGGGTTGTGGGCCAGGTCCCTGGTTGGAGGCATGAGAGGCAACCAATGTTTCGCTGGCACACTGTTGTTTCTCTCCCTTTTCTCGTTCCTTTCCCCTCTCTCTAAAAAGTAAATAAAAGTTTAAAACAAAACAAAAAAGACATAAAGGAAAATCTACATGTTCCTAGAAAAGAGAGGATATTCTGGGAATTTTTATAAATACATACATAAATAAATAAAGCCATGGCAGTTAAGTCACCCCAGCAGCCACAACATGTGAGAAAAGGAAGGTGACATGATGGCAACAATGATTATCCATTGCCAGCCCACCCAGTCTTTCCAAGTCAGCCTAAAAGCCTATGAAATTAACTATGAAGGCAAACTAAATACTTACATCGCAAACCAGCCACCTCATAATCTTCTTCCTCTTCCTCCTCTTCCTCCTCTTCTTCCTCTTCATTGCTCTCATCATCTTCACTATCCTCAGAGGCAGACTCTTCAGTATAATTCCTGTGAGGTGGGAAAAGCATGTAGGGAACATGGTTCCAGGCCAAAGTATTCCTAAGTGGATAAAGTCCCAATGGGGATCGCAGCAACTTTTTCCTCTTCAAACACTACACAGATTTGATGATGAGGGGAGGGAAACTGAATATAGGTACACAGGAAATAGAATAAAAACCTAAACTTCAACAGCATGCCTCCTCCACCAAGCCCCAAATGCTTTGGATAAGGTATCAGTGGCAAAAGAAATCAAGAGCAAAATGCAACCCCTAACCCTCCCCACACAAAACAATACAAAACTCTACTCCTTTCATCTCGTAAAAGTAGCCAGATAATGTAATATTTAAGGTGTTAAAATGTGTCCCCAACTCTGGGGTAGACTGAAAGAATAAAAGCCCAGACAGGTGTTACTCCACCTTGATGGCCCCCTTCCAGGAGCTGAAACAGCTTGCAGATGACCATAACATCAAAGCAATGGTAATCCCAGCTCAGAACAGCTGGTCCAAAGCCCCACCATTTCAGAACAGCATGCCTCATCTCTCTAAGTGTAGTTGGAATGGAGTGAGAAATAACCGAGTAATACTATTAGGTGGGGTCAGGATCAAACAACTCTGCCCTTTCAAAGAGAGACCAAGCCAGAGTGCCTATAAGCTGCCCTTTTACAACCTCAAATTTCAACATGGAAAGTAACAGTATTAACTTGGCAAATATTAGGCACCTCATTTTTATAAAGCCCTGTGTTTGGTCTTCCTGGGGTTAGGCTGAGTAACAAAGCACCACCTCTACTCATAGAGCACTACTAACAATCTCATAGGAAGACAGGTATAAAATGAATCATAAAATCAAAATGCAGCAAAACAATGTTTTAGAGATCGAACATCCAATCGGAACACAGAAGAGGGACAATTAATTCTAAGGATGCAAGGACAATTTAAAAAAGCATGAAATTTTTGGTAGTTTACCCAGTAAAATGAAGGAGTTCTGGGAAGAGAGAATATTCTCTGCTGGGAGGGGAGCACAAGAGATAAGGATACACAATGAATAGTCTGTAACAAGCACACAAATATGGGAACAAGGGCTCATAAAAACATATGCCAGTATTGTACAATAAGGGTCTTTTGTAAACTATTCTGATATCAGTCACAAAAGCTAGAAAGCTAGGAGAGTGAAAGATAGGAGGTAAGGAGTTGAGAAGCCACCAAAGACAAGGTGAGATGCAGGAGGGCCAATGACAATAGAGACCTTGGAGAATGAACAGCAAGCTGATTCCTAAGACATCTGGACACTGACTTGATAACATCTGGCAAATACATGACTATGGAAGGTGAGGGAGAAGATGTCCAAGCTGACACCCAAATTCTAATCATGATAAGGACGGGAAGTAACAGGTCTGGGTAAGAAAGTTAATCAGTTTCAGGATTTGGTGGTTGCAAGGTGGAAGCAGGGGGCAGAGATATGGTCAAGACGACAGAGAACATAGCAGTGGAAACTAAAATTAAATCAGAGTTCCTATTTTTAATACCTTAAATGATCATGCTCTATACAGATGAACTTAAAAGTTCCTTAGAATCATTCAGTTTGAATAACTGAAGCGTAATTGTAATAGCTATTTATTCATTTGTCTGTTTTTAAAAGAAGAATTCTCACCTGCCACGGGAGTTGCGCCTGGCAGTAGCAGGCTGGCAGGCTGGGCACTGCCACTCACCATCTGGTACTTCATAGAGGGCCGGCCTCAGACAAAACAGGTGGAAGGCTTTATTACACTCATCACACAAGATCAGTTTGTCATCCTCACCTGCAAAGAGATAAACTTGTATAATATTGTCAGGAACATGGCAACAGTCAAAGAGTTGTAAGAAAGAGCTGCTCACTCTCAATTAACACCATGGAAGAACAAACATTCTAGTATAATGCTACCTCTTATTTTTTTTAAATGCAGTCATGTTCTGAAAAGAAATGTATCACAAATTAATCTGTAGGTAATTTAGGGCTTAGGTCTTCTGACTTATATCCCAAAATCTACCGAGGGCTACAACAGGACAGTTAACATTTACTAAGAGGCAGCAAAAAATAAGTGAAAGAGGGAAATTTTGCTGCTCCCTTCCCCTTAAGAAATGACTCCTCATGAAGTATTACATTTTCTACACTTCCTCCTCCTGGACCCCCTAAACGCTTCCCAACTCATATCTTGTATGTTTCTCTTCCAGTACTCAGTTTCCCTACATTTGAAAATACACTGAACCAACTTAACATGGTCATTTCCTCTCTCCAACCTTCATTCTAAATCAGTTTCTACAGCAACTGAATGATTTTACATAGGTCTTTTCATACTTGGAAATAAAATTCTAGCCAAATTTACAGAACAGTTTTAGCCACTGAAAAGTTAAGCACTGGGGAAGGCTTTTAGCCATGAAGTTCCTTTTACACGTATGGACTCCAAAAACTCTCAACATTAAACAGCTCCCAAATGTCTTGTTCTATAGGACTCAGTGTTGAAACACCCAAACCTGAATATTCTTCACAATGTACAAGTACTGCCCTCTGGTGGTAGCACCTGTCTTACTTCACAGGTGACTAAAATTCCGAGATAATAAAAGTGATTATGCTTTGATCTGCAGGTATGTGATTTTACACTAGCATTTTATAGACCTCCAGAAGGTAAAATCTGCTCCACCACATTTAAAACCTGTGTATGTACAATTTTTTAGGGGAGAAAATGGGAATGGAAGTCCTAGTTCCTAACACAGATAAGCAATATTGACCTAAATATACCTTTCTTTCGACAAACTTTACACCTGGCATTTTCTGCTGACATATCCCACTTGATACAGGCATCCAGCATCCCAAGCAGAACATGCATTCTGGAAAAGGTCTGAGCTTCACGGATTGCTGTCTTCCATTTTTCTAGAGCAGACGCAACCTAAACAGAGACCACATCAGGCCAGCATTACCACAGTGACCTCAAAAACATGGATTTTTCACATAATAGTGACAGAGTATACATTGAAAGAAGACTAGGAATAGGTAAAGATACAAGAGAATTCTGAGTACGTTTACCTCCTAGAGCTCCTCCTATAACTCATTTATCTTATAGAAGAAATCAAGGATCTCAGGGGGTGAAAAAAATGTGCCAAAGGTCACACAAAGAATTAAAGGAGGGAAATGACTAGAGACACATCTCGTCTAGTAAAAACTGCTTAAAAGATTCAGTATCAAGGTAGAAATACTTGTACTGTAGAAATGCTGACATGCAATAATGTCACACACTAGTAAAACTGTGGTTAACAAGATTATCAGTTTGTGCACTAATATGTGCCACTATCCTAAATATTAGATAATAAATATTTCTTAAATAAATAAATATTTTAAAAATCCTATTGGGTTGACCAAAAAGCTCGTTTAGTTATTTCTGTAAAATTAAAGACACAGTTTTCATTTTCACCAATAACTTTATTAATTTGAATATTTTGAGTATGTCAGCTCTCTCCCACATGGCATAACATTGATTATTCTCAATTAATGTCTCAATTTGATCTCTATCAACTTCAATTGATCTACCCGACCCTGGAGCATCATCCAGTGAGAAATCTCCAGCACAAAACTTTGCAAAACCACTTTTGACACGTTTGATCAGTCACAGCACCTTCTCCACATACTGAATAAATCTTTCTTTGCATTTCAGTTGCATTTTTACCTTTCTTGAAATAATAAAGCATGATATGCCAAAAATGTTGCTTATTTTCTTCCATCTTCCATTAAAATAGTTACACGAAAATTCACCAATTTTGATGTTATTTTTAAATGCACAATGTTATGACAGCTGTCACAAATACAATCTAACAAAATTGTTTTGAATGACATTCAAGACAACTAAGCACAACTACAGTCATCATACAGAAAAAAAAATGAACTTTTTGACCAACCCACTACAAAGTACTCTACAACACTTAAAAAGTATGAAGTACTGATACGAAATATTCCTTGTGAATTTTTATCATCAACTTCTAAGTTAAATGAAAATTTCAAAGTCCCAGGAATTAGCGTGACTTCATTCTGGGCAGTTAATCTCACCATAACCTGCACTGCCTCCTCCCATGCATAAAAAGCAAATTAATTTACAATCAGCCAAGCAAAACCTAGTTGGGGTTGTGGAAAATATAATCAGCAGTTTTGATGATAAACACGACCCATTCTGCTATAAAATAAGCACTCTAAGGAGGAAAAGAAAGGCCATTTTAGGATAATTCATTAACCTGTATTACTATTTCTTGCCTAAATGATTTGGTGAACACGTATATGAACAAATCCTAACATGGGGGTACCACACTCAGAAAATACAACTGAGATGGACAAAGTAGAGCTAAGAAAATTCACCAGAAGCTGAGAGACTAGGTTACCTTAGTATCATCAGCCTTGTGGACGTCATATTGCTTGACTCAGTGATGACTGAACTAAAAGTAGGTTAGCAATCCCTGCCACTTTTACAACCCAAGCTAGTTCTAGCTAACTGACAATGCCACTGCTGGGTTTCAGTGTCCTGCCCTAGGCAAAGAAATCTATTTTAAGAAATATAGTCTTCCTCCTATAGGAAAGGCCAGTTACCCTGGGAGGCCATAGGCTTTAAAATAGAGCTGTGGAAGGACAAAGATAGCCCAGCCGCTTCTGAAGCTGCAGTGTGAGGGAGAGGAACTAATGCTGTCCTTTCTCTTTCCTACAGAAACAGAGAACCACAGAGAGCCTCGCAGGTGGAAATTTATGAATAGCAAGGATAATTTAAACACATCAAAAAAATCTACGTAAGAGGCTGCTAAAGTTCTAGTGGACACTGACTCATTCCTTAATCCAGTCTCCAACTGCAGATACTGCAATATCTGCCTTCGAAACACAGCACACCTTCCTTCCTGCCCTCTTCAGAGCTCCTCAGTGAAACGCGAGGTCCATTATGACAACTGCTGGTTTTCTCCCCTGTTGTATGCTATCACAGGTCCTCTTGCTGTAACAACCACCCAAGTCTCTTCATATGGAATATAAATTACGATTTTTAGGTTCAGTCCTTGAAAAGCATGTTATTGAGAACAGGCAGGAAATGGCTAAAACGGGCTTTGCTGTCCTCTAGTGGATAGTCAGATGCACAGAAATATTGATGAAAAAGTCTTATCAGAATACAGTACTGCTTTTTACTTCCTGAGGTTATTGCCTATAAATCTGAGCACTCAATAGCTCATCTGACCTCATTAAAATAAAAAACTTGGAAACCTTGGAAATAGGCTTATTTAACCTCACTTTTAAAACATTTGAGATAAAATTTATATTAACAAGTTCACCTTGTAAAGTGTAGTCAATGGTTTTTCATATACTTACAGAGTTGTGCAACTACCAACATAATCTTAACTTCAGAACATTTTCATCACCTCCAAAAGTAACACTGTACCCAACTGTACTCATTGGCAGTTATTCTCCATTCCCTACACTAACTCACTGCACTTTCCCAGCCTTAGGCAACCATTCATCTACCGCTGGTCTATAGATTTGCCTATTCTGGACATTTCATATAACATGTGGCCTTCTGTGACTGCCTTTTTTTATGGAGGATGTTTTAAAGGTTCATGCACATCACAGGATGCAACAGTACTTCACTCCAATTACTGAATAATATCCACTGCATGAATATATTACATTTTGTTTATCTATTAATCAGTTAATGAAAATTTGGGTGTTTTTTTCCTTTTTTTTTTTTTTTTTGGCTATTCTGACTAATGTCGTTATGAACTATCTGTGCACATCTGGGTAACATTCATTTATTATTTTTCATGGAAAGAAAGCTTACCCAAGGTCTCACAGCAATTTAGGACCAATTATGCTCTTGGCATTTTACATACTAATCATTAGTGTCCTATTATATACCAACTAAATTGTACATCTAGACCAGCGTAGACTCCAATCAGCCTCAAATTTTAAGGACAAAAAACAGGAGGCACTCAAGATTTGAAAACACATTCTGGTATTCTCCCACTACGCAAAATTCCAAACAGTCCAGCACATTAAAGAAAAACAAAAACCCCTATCATAGTCAAGATAGTGTTTTTAAAAACACATCAACAGCAGCAAGAAAAAGTTTTGAAATTAAACACTGGTGGCACCTAGTAAATACTCTCTGGGAGGCTAGACACACTACCCTGGTGAAAAATTCAAATTCTATAGCATGTTTAAATAAAGTTGGTCCCGCTGTGGCTTGGTGGCTCCGTTGGTGGAGCGTCGTCCAATACACCAAAAGGTTGTACGTTGGATTCTCAGTCAGGGCACACCTGGGTTGCGGGTTCAATACCCCAGGTCAGGGCACATATGGGAGGCAATCATCAATTGATCAGTGTTTCTCATACCCATGTCTCTCTCTTCCCCACCTCCTCTCCCCCTAAAATCGACAAACATATTCTCAGGTGAGGACTTTTTAAAAATTTCAATAAAATCAGTCCCTAGTTAGAAGTGAGTGTAACAGAACCAAGGGGAAGCTGGCTTACATGCAATTCCTTCTGCCTAACAGTAAAAAAGGTGGTATATCTCGGCAAAAATATAATGAGGCTTCAAACCATATTCTTTCACAAAAAATGTATAAAATGCAAAAACAGATAATCAAGTTGTCAGGACAAATGGATCCAAAGTCAACACAGGGCCTAAAAGAACCCAGGGTTTTGCCAAATTACACAATGTCTTTCCCATTTAATACAAGAAAACGAAATAAGTATTAAATATTTGAAATCACTGACTATGACAAAAAAAGATTTGAGAGATAATCTACTTTTATAAATCAGGAAACTGAAGTTGAGATTGGAGACTGATATTAGTTCATGCAATAACCTAGTGCCAAATGAAAAAAAAAAACAAACTCTGGCCCATGCTAAGTGGAAACCTTTAAAGCAAAGAACAGTGGAAAATTTCAGAGCTGTGGCAAAGTTGACCTTTGGTGGGGAACTGAAGGGCATAATGCCATTTTAATCGAGAACATTGTTGAACTGCTCAGTAGGCAACCTAATTGATTTTCCATGAAACTCTCCCATGCTTTCCATTTGTGTACTATGTGTCTAGGTCCCAAGGTTAAACCTGCAAAGTGCTCTTATTTTCTTCCCCAATCAAGCTAAGGATCAAGTCTCATCACGTGACAAGCTAAGACGAGGCTATTTCACTATAGGGTTGAGTAATTTAAAACACAAACAAACAAACACACATCCTTAATAAGAAATCTACATCTAGTTCTCAATAAGAAAACATTACAAGAAATGGCAAAGAAAGATCACATCAATAAAGAGGCTCTTCTGTATAAAACTGAGTTAAAAACAAAATCTATATAGTGCTCAGCAAGCTAGAAATTATGTTTAATGAGAAGTGATTTAGCGAAGGAGACTATTAACCATCTAATGTTTCAGACTTCACCTGGAAGGTTACCTGCATGCTGTATAATCATTAAAAAGAACACAAGAAGGTGAGAACTAAATGCTAGTACAACAGTGACATATGTGAAGTCTCTGAGCCTATGTCACGAATTAATAGTTAAATCTTTATCTAACTGAGTCTCAGTTCTCTGCCGTGCTTATCTCTTCCCCAAAATGATCTTCCTTGTACATTATCACCCTTGACCTCAGGAAGAAAAACTTAGGGGGTACATGACAACTGTGTTCAAATACCTGAGGAGTTAGAGAGTAGACTTATTCTGTGCAAATGAGAGGGCAACTGTCAATGATGAGAAGGACATGTGCAATCTATGCATGCTTCCATGACCTGATTAACTCCAACTTATTCATCAAAACACATCTAATGTGTCCTCTCATCTAGGAAGTTCTCCTTAACGTGCCAGTAGGTATCCCTGGTGAGCCAGTGCTACTCTTTATCATCAGTACTTGCTACACTACTATAACCACCTCATATACAAACCGAGTTCCTTGAGGGCACAGACTTCTAGCTTCAACTCATCATTGTAATCAGCAGACTTAACAACTAGTGACTGGTGCAAGTAAGCTTTTACCAGGTGTTTATGAAAGAAAAGTAGGGAGAAAAGGAGAAATCAAAAATAGGGAAAGTATGCCAGTGGATAATGGCTGGGACCTCTCCTTTAATAGTTTTCAAATTCTTAAGTAATCTTAAACAGAACTCCAATACACAAAAGACACGAAAATAGAGCTGCTAATTATTATAATAAATAAAAACCAGGCTGGGTGAAAAAGGTGAAGAAATTAAGCAAAAACAACAAAACAAAACAACACTCATCAGACACAGACAACAATATGGTGGTTACCAGAGGGGAAGGGGGGTGGGGGGAAGTAGAAGAGGTTATAGGGAGATAACTGGTGATGGAAGAAGACTTCACTTAGAGCGGTCAACACAATACAGAGATGATGTATTAAAGAACTGTATACCTGAAATCGATATAATTTCATTAACTAATGTCACCCCAAGAAATTCAATTTAAAAAATTAAAATGATTCAATGATTTAAAATGTTTTTAAAAAAGAAAGAAAAACCAGAGACAATAGAATGTTCATCAGTATGAAATTAAGATGTCAGAAAAATGAACATCTAATGGACTCAGAGGGGGAGGGGAGAGATGCTCAGGACATGCTGATAAGTGAAAAACTGCAAAACAGTATGCTGAGGATTCTATTCTGTAAAAATCCACAAACCCATCTTTGTGTGTATACAGAAAACACGTCAAACTATTGAAGAATAATATTACTGCAGAGTGAAATTAGGATGGGAGTTGTTTCATATTTACCTACCTCTTGCATTTGACTTACTTACAATGAGCACACTACTTTTAAAATTAAAATATAAGAGAACTGGATAGCCACATGCAAAAACATGAAGTTGGACTCTTATCTTTTATTATCTACAAAAATAAACTCAAAATGAATCAAAGATCTAAACATAAAAGCTAAACTATAAAATCTGTAGAAGAAAAATGGAGAAAAGCTTCATGATATTGAATTTGACAGTGATTTCTTGGATATGACAGCAAAAGCAGAGGCAACAAAAGAAAAAATAGGTAAGTTGAACATTAAAATGTAAAACTTTTGTGCATCCAAAGACATTATCAACAGAAAACCCCCCCAGAATATTTGCAAATCATGTATCTGATAAAGAATACCCAGAACATAAAGAACCCACACAACTCAGTAACAAAAAAACCCCAAATAACCCAATTAAAAAATAAACAAATGACTAGATGGAATTTGCCCAAAGAACATAGACAAATGGCCAATAAGCACACAAAAAGATGTTCAACATCACTAATCATTAGGGAAATGCAAATCAAATCCACAAGATACCACTTCATACCCTAGGTTACTATCAAAGAAACCAAGCATAATCAATGCTGGCAAAGATGTGGGAAATTTGAACCCTCAGGCATCACTAGTAGGAGTGTGCAACCACTATGGAAGACGTTACGGCAATTCCTCAAGAAATTAAACAGAATTCCTATATGACCCAGCAATTCTACTTCTAGGTCTATACTCAAAAGACCTAAAAGTAGGGACTGAAACAGTTATTTGTACAACCATGTTCACAGCAGCATTATTCACAACAGCCAAAAGGTGGAAGTGTCCCAAGTGTCCATCCACAAATAAACAAAATGAGGTATTATATACGTACAATAAAACATTATTCGGGGTTAAAAAAAGAAGACAATTCTGGCAAACACTACAATGTGGATGAACTCTGAAGACATTATACTAGGTAAGCCAGTCACAAAAGAACAAATATTCTATGATTCCACTTATATGAGGTGCCCATAGTATTCAAATATACAGACACAGAAAAGAAAATGGTGGTTGCGAAGAGTGGGCGTGGAGTACAAAAAGGGGTAGTTTAGTCTTTGTAATGAACACAGTTTTAGTTGGGAAGATGAAAGAGTTCTGGAGATGGGTGATGGTGACACAGCTGCATAATAATATGAATGTACTTAATGACAGAACGGTACTATAAAAACATGGTTAAAATGTGAAAATGTCTGTTATGTATACTTTACCACAATTTGTAAAAACTTACAAACCTCTACCATCTTTTTTAAAAAAGGAATCAGTTCTGAGAAAGGAGGTAGGGGGGATTCTGACCCATTATGCAGCCCTGGAGGCAGAGCTGAGCTCCACAGAACAGCTTGAAAACCACAAACTTCAGTGAAAGTGACAAAAATGGAACACTGGCTCAGGGAACAGTGCTTTTGTTACATAAGGGGCCAAAGGGGAAACAAAGGCAGGGCCCTCACCATTACAATCTAACAAAGAACTTAATACATCAGGCTGGAAGCAAAGGAAGACATGTCTTACCTACTAACTCAGCAGTCCTGAGCCTGGTCCAGTAATATTGCCAGGCATTCAAACAACACAAGCAAAACAAAAACAGTGCAGGAAGGAGGGGAGCCCTTGAAAGTCTGTGAGTATCATCTCTACTAGCTGGGGAAAGGAAAACCTTGTGGCTGTGTATTCATCCCAAGGCCTGGAAAGGGGAAGGGGAGGGGGCCCACAGTGCCCAAAGAAAAAGGCCAGAAAACAACTTTGGTTAACTGCCTGTCTCCATCAGGTATGCAAAATGAACAAATAGAGTCTAGAACAAGATAAGGTTTTCAGTCCTGGCTGGTGTGGCTCAGAGGATGGAGTGCTGGCCTGTGAACCAAAGGGTGGCCAGTTCGATTCCCAGTCTGGGCACATGCCTGGGTTGTGGGCCAGGTTCCCAGTTGGGGGCGTGCGAAAGGCAACCACACATTGATGTTGCGCTCCCTCTTTCTATTTCCCTTCTCCTCTCTCCAAAAACAAATAAAATCTCTTTTAAAAAAGATAAGGGTTTGGGTTAACAGACCCCCACACATACCTACATTTGGGTAGTCACATCTCCCTAGAGGAAACTGGCACCCCCTTTACCTGTCAATCAAAATGAACACTTCTTCGCCACCATCCCACCAACTTTGTAAGTCCTCAGAACAAAGGAATAGCTCTCTTGGCTCTCTTGCCACACGAGGAACACCTGGCCTCTGGCCAAGGGGCCTGTGGCTACCCTCTTTGGCCACTCTGCTCTCGCCATCCCCACTTTTGCTCTCCCATTAGAACTTAACACTAATAAACTGCCTGCATGCCAATAGGCTTCTGATCTGTAATTCTTTACTGTGTCAACAAGAAGAACCAAGTTTCTCCTGTAACACCAGCTAAAGAGAACACTCTTCTACAGTCATAAAACTACATCTTCATTAACTAGATACCTTTGCTTCCTCTGCAATTTTTTTTTCTTCATCCAACTCTTCAGTCTTTGCTGAGTCTTCACTTTGGAGTTTTCTTCTCTTTTGCTTGGGAGCCATGAAGCCTTGGAGAAATTTCTTTATGACACTGGCTTGAAGGGCAATCACACACTCACCAAAATCCTTCAGCTTCTCTAAAGAGACCACCTACAGGAATTGATTTAAAAACCAGATTGAGAGAGAGAGGCCAAGAGAAAAATGAAACTATCCCTGACTAAATTTAAATCAACCAAAGGGTCACCAATGGGTCACAACATTAATTTAACCAGCTTCCTCAGTTCACTGGATGGCTTATGCATTTAAAAGTAGCTGACTAGTTCCATTTCCTTAGCGAAGGGATCCACGAAATGCTGAACCTTGTTCTACTTAAGAAAGTTATGCAAATCATTCTTTTGCTCAGAAAACTATGCGAGACTAAGAAAACTTAGTCTCAAAACAAAGAAAAACTGAGAAGAAAAATAAAAATGTTCTGATCTACTGGCTTACAAACTAAGCCAGATAATATGCTTTACATACTTGACCTGATCTAAGCCTCACATTTATTTTATGGATGAGGAAACAGAAGCTAAATCACTTTGACCCAAATCATGCTCTTAAATACTGCACACTACACCTTTGCAGTCATGTAAGACATGCCAATTAAAAGATATTGTTTTATAACCACAAAGAGAAATAAAGAAGTATGATAACCCAATGTTAGTAAGGTATGGTTTGGCACAATGTAGGCGACTGATAAATATTTGCTAAATAAATAAAAGAGTAAATGTAATATTTGAAAATGACAAAGTCATTTGGGTTGAATAATTCTTTTAAAAAATCATTAAAAAATATAATGATGTTTAAATTCTTTTCCCTAGGAAATGTACCAAGAATTCACAATAACACTAATTAAAAAGAAAATAATAGCACATATAAGATGCATATATAATTTGCTAATTCTAATAGCAAAGAAAATGAAACATAAACTCTGACAGTGGAAGATTTAAAATCGTATCAACTCCATGGGTTATTGTGTACCCCAAAGTGATATAAAGAAATGGAAAGTGTTTATAAATTAGGAAAAACGGGGGAAAAGATGTAACTACTCATAAAAATCACATAATTATACCTGAAACTAATATAATATTGTATGTCAACTATAGTTGAAAAATTTTTTCACAATATACAATAATACACATGCAATTATGCATATAATTTGAAAAGACCCACAAATATAGTTTGAAATTAATATGGACTTTATCACTTAAAATCAGTAAAAAAACATTTTACAATAATAATTGATGGAAAATATTCTCCAATCTTCTCTCCAACTTTGACACCTAAAGCTAAAGTAGAATGTTGGGTCTCTTGAACTGCTTCACCTATACCACTTATGGGTTCTACTGAATAGTAAATGACAGCACTATAAACAAGCTTTGAAATGTACCCATTTAAACCATGAGTATTGCCCAACATATGCATAACTTTCCTGAGTTAATCTGGTACACCGAATGAATACAAGCAGGGTACACAAATATATTTCAGACCTTAAAGCACAGGTATCACATGTGAATAAAGATGTTAATTAATGTCATAGGACTATGGCTCCAGGACCTGTTTTCATTCAACTTAACAGAAACTCTCTTTTAGAACAAAGGCTCTGAGCCAACTTTTTTTTGGATACCAGGAAAAGATAACAAAAGAAAAAGACCATATGTGTATAGAGAATTTTCAGTTCCACACATCTTTCAAGATAAACCCAAATATATGAGTTCCAGGATCAGGGGTTGTCAAGAACAGTATCAAAGAATAATTCCAAATTGGGTTTTCATGAGTAACAGATTTCAAAGGGTGTTTTCTATGTTCTTACCCGAGCTTCAAATTCTGATGTTTCTTCTACATAACCAAGACCCCCCTTTTGTAACCTTGTTGCAACTTCAATTAGATCACTTCGAAGAAAGTTTAAGAGCTCTTGGTTGCCATCACAGGATTTTAAGCCCAAATTTGGTTTCCGGGCCAGATGAATAGAATGAATAATGTCCTGGTACCTAGAAAGTTGGGGTGAGCAGGAAGGGAAACAGAAAAATTTCTGAAGGCGGTCCATAAATTTCAATCACTTGAATAACATGCTTTATTTCTATAAGACATACTTAGATTTTTTTAATCTCTCCTTGGTGATTTTTAAGAGTCTGATGTTTCTTGTACAAATTTTCAAATTTTTCTTATTTTTACTTATTTATATTTTAAGATCTAATTTTTTTAGAGAGAGGAGAAGAGAGGGAGAAAGAAAGGGAGAGAAACATTGATGAGTGAGAGAAACACTGATTGGTGCCTCTCACACATACCCCAACTAGTGACTGGGCGCAAACCAAGCATGTGCCTGACCGGGAATTCAACCAGTGACCTTACACTTTGCGGGACAATGCTTAACGAAGTGAGCCATGCCAGCTTCATTTTAAGAACAAACTTAATTTTATCCTGTATTTGATAAATTCCAGTATCTGAAGTAGGTTGCTTTTCCTAGCTCTCATTCATGTTACCTAGTTTGTATATTTTTAAACTATTTTTTACTATTAGTTTCTTGGAATTTTACTTGTAGGAATTCTTTGAGGCCTGGTTTGAAGCTGTGCTCCTCCAGAGAGAATGTGCATTCACTTATGTCAGTTGCCAGGAATTGCTACCAATCCAAGACAACTTTAAATCATCTACCTGAAATACTTCACAACACAGAAGAAAAATGATTCCAACTGAAAACCTACATAAGGACCTTCACATTCATTCTTAAAGAGTAACCATCTGAGGTTCCAGCAAGAATGACTCTAGCCCTGGCTGGCATGGCTCAGTGGACTGAGTGCTGGCCTGCGAACAGAAAGGATGCTGGTTTGATTCCCAGTCAAGGCACATGTCTGGGTTACAGGTCAGGTCCCCCGCTGGGGGCATTCGAGAGGCAACCAATCCACGTATCTCTCACACACTGATGATGATAATGATCTCTTGCACATCAATGTTTCTCTCCCCTTTTTCTCCCTCACTTTCCCTCTAAAAATATACACATAAAACCTTTTTTTAAAAAAATTACTCCAATAAGACACTCTACCCTGGATGGGGCCATAAGCGTCACTGTTGGCTTCCCATACCAAAATGAAAACTAAAACTCAAGGTCATCTAAATTGACTACTACATTGTTCCCTATTCTTTCTTAATAAGGATTTTTAATATTATTTTCCTCTAAATACTTCATTGTATCCCACTAGTTTTCTTATAAAGGGTTCTTTCTAGATACAACATAGTTTCCCTTTTATTTTCTTCTTTGATCTAAGTGTTACCTAGGAATATATTTAACTTACTGCCAGTTAAGATCTTTTTAATCACCTTTAAAGAATTTATTTCTAATTTTTACTGCAATCTGATTGGAGAATGTATCCTGAAGCTTTTTGAATTTGTTGAGATTGTTTCTTTGGCTACGTATATGGTCAATTTTTATAAATGTTCAATGGATATAACACAAAAATTTACTTCTTTATGTTTCCAACTGGTCTAGTATCCTTTTGTACACTTAAATTTTTTAATTGAGCTTTAATAACTGACTGCATACCCTTTAATTTATATCTTTCATCACTTTACATATTTTCTTATAAATAGAATTATTAAAAAATAAATTTGAACCTCACATGGTTTGTGACATATTGCCCTATCTCCTTGGCCATACCCAAAGGAAGCAACTCAACCACCAACAAGAGAACAAACAGATAACTTGGAGCAAATTCACAAATATTGTGGTCATGGAATAACATACAGAAAGGGAAATGGAATTCAGTTATTTTAAAAAATGGATGGCTCTTTACTGCCAAGTAAAGAGCAGTAAGACCCAAAGACTATACTACGTGACAGCTCTTAAAAAGCTCAAAACTAAGCAAAACAAAAGATGGATATTTTTCTAATGTTCAACAAAACCAAATACATTATACATATACGTATACATATACATATACATATACTTATACAGATACATGATTTCGTTTTTAATCCTAACAATCTCTAACTTTTTAATGGAAGGATTTCATCTGTTCATATTTTCATATTTAGTGAATGGAACAAGTTCTTTCAATCCTATGCATGTGCCTAGCAAATTACTTTATTTTACTTATAAGTATATGGGATAGGATGGTGATGATTGGTACCATATACCTTTTTAAATTTTATTTATTTATTTTTTAGAGAGAGGGACAGGGAGGGAGAAAGAGGGAGATGTATCAGCTGATCACCTCTCGCATGCCCCCAACTGGGGATCTGGCCCACAACCCGGGCATGCCCAACCCAGGAATCAAATCCATAACCCTTTGTTTCTCAACTGAACGCTCAAACCCACTGAACCACACCAGCCAGGGCACAAATGTTTTAAACAGAAGAAACATCATAGACCTGTATTTCTTTGTGATTTGGTATACTAGAATTTTCCCTTGTTCTTTCTTAATTTTCCTAGTCACATCTGTATTAATACAGCATGATTTTGATGAAATTTTAATTTTTCACATTAAGCAGTGGGCTAAAACCAATTATGATGTACTCATTACTTCTCACAAAAGTCCGGCAAAATTAAAAAGCACGTACTAAATGGTATTTTTCTCCTCTCTTTAATCAGACCTAAATTCAACCATGAAAGCATGCAGTCAGAAATTAAAGGTAGCCTTAAGCCAGAACCTTGCCATGGTTTTGATAGAAACAATGTCTAGAACAGGAAGGACACTAACAAATCTAGAGTCGATGCTAATTTTGTAGACAAAACAGTTTGTGTTTAGGGTTTGGTATTTTTTTTTCTTTTTGAGATATAATTCACATAACATTAAACTCACCATTTTAAAGCATTCATTTTCAGTGGTTTTGTGTAGTGGAGCCATTAAAACTACCTAACTCCAACACACTTTCATCACCCCATAAAGAAATCCTATACCCGTTAGCAGTCACTCCCGATTTGCCCCATCTCCCAATCCCTGGCAACCACTAATCTACTTTCCATCTATGAATTTGCCTATTCTGGATGTCTCATATAAATGGAATCATACAATATGCAGTCTTTTATATCTGGCTTCTCTGACTCAGCATGTTTTCTAGGTTCATCCATGCTGTTGCATGTATCAGTACTTCATTCCTTTTTATGGCTGAATTTATGGATATAGGAACTGCATCTATCCATTAGTTGATGGACATTTTTCTTTTAATTTCTGGCTATTTTGAATACTGACAGAATACTTCTGATTGCCAACTGATGTGGAACTGCATGTGCAAGGCTGCCTAGCTACAAAGAGGTTCCAGGTGGTACATGGTATGCATTATTCAATGACTAATCCTGCTATCTGTATATGCATGGTTTAAAAGGTTATTTTTGCAAGTAAGTATGGTCTGCCAAGAAAATGGCAAGCAAAAGGAATATAAAAAGTCATTTTTAAAAATGTAATTTTTAAAAAGTCAATCGTTTTTATGGATAAGCAAAAAAACCTAAGGCATTTATAATATCTAATGCTGAGGGGAAAGAAGATGTGAAGAACAAGATGAAGACCCTTACCTCTTCTCTAGTCTTTCTTTAAGCTGACTTTCTCTTATTCCCTGAGGGTGAAGGCAACTCAGCAACTCATCCAGTTCCTTCTGACTGTCACATAAAAACCTGTAGGGACAAAAAAGACCTGAATAATTCTGAGGGGAAAAGAAAAAGTCAAACACTAAGAAAGGGATCTAGGGTTGATGGTGGGAGTTGGGAGAGCAGAATTCCAAACTTGCTCAAGAGAAGAACTAATTTATTATTTCCATGCCTATTAACTATATCCTTGGACAGTGGAGCCAATGTTTCCTATAAAAATATAATGAGACAAATTTCATAAAGTTAATAGGCACATTTGTCTATACACCTTCAAAGAGTGAACTTATTCAAAAATAAAAGATAAATGGTCATTAAACCAAAGGCGATCATAGCTAAAGCAGTTAATGTAATTACAAAGTAAGGGCCCTTTCCAAACCTAGCTCCCTCTAAAAGCAGAATCAACACAAAAGAAGATTAATGGCTATGTATATAATTTTTTATTTTTTAATTAATGAAGATGAAAATCCTAACTACTTCTATTTGCAAACATACTTAAAAGCATTTCCAATGCCATGTAATATCTATCACATTCAAGGTTACACTGCAGGGGGAAAATTAGAATTCCAACCCTTAGAACAAATATTTATAAAAAATCAAGTCTGCTTTTAAAGCAATGAGTTTACATATCTAAGAAATCAAAGTCACACACAGTGATCTTAACAGATAATCACCAACTTACTGGTGTTAATACACTAAATAGTTTCTTAACATTAAAAGGAAAAAGAAAGAGAAGCCAGGAGAATGCTCATATTACCATAGATTTTGTCCTTGTTTGGGTATGGTGGTCTCTACGGCAGTGTCTGTTGCTGATCCATGATGTGTGTTCACGGTTATATTTTTGCCTAGGTTTGCTTTCTTACCTAACAAAAAATAATACATTAGGTTGAATATAGTAAATATCCAATTCCTAGTTTCAAAACTAGCAGTACACAGTGCCAAATCTAACAACTAATAACACAGATGCTGCCTATTATCCACATGCACAATAGATACTAACTTCTCCTAAATATCTTACACATAGCACATTATCTGAGATAACTGTTCTCCATACAGGTGAACAGCTGTACAGTTTGAAGCTTAAGAAATTCGTGACTTAGAATGGAGAGAAGTACCCAATTAACTCTTTATATAAAAGCAGATAATGCACTCCAATGTTAACATAAAGACATCTGTGGTGAAGGTGAGTCAACTGAAATATATCAACTACTAAAAACTTACCCCTGGAAGCTTCAAACGTCAGGTATGATTAGCTTTTTTGTAAACCAACTCTTATATACTAATATATGACGTTAATATAGCATTTAAGCCAATATTTGAAGCCTTATCTCTTAATTACAATTCGTTTGTTCCCCTGCTCCCATTGCAATACTAACACAATGTTTTTTTTAGTCTTTTCAGTCAGGTAATTTTGGAGAGACCCTGCCATGTTGGAACTAGAAAGCAACAACATCCACTAGAATGCTATAGAAGTGAAGGCACCTGGATGCCAACATTCTCTCAAGAAACTCTTAACTGTGTAGGTGCAATTTCTAAGGCCAGCCATTAAGCTTTTGAAACACATTCACAGTCTCTCAGCCCACTGCAATCTCTCTTATGACTGAAGATACTGACTTCACATTTATTACTCTCAAACATAACCGCTCTGGCCCTGGCTGGTGTAGCTCAGTGGCTGGAGCGTAGGCCTGCGAACCAAAGGGTCACTGGTTTGACTCCCAGTCAGGGCACATGCCTGGGGTGCTGGCCAGGTCCCCAGTTGGGGTCACATGAGAGGTGACGACACATTGATGTTTCTCTCCCTCTCTTTCTCTTTCCTTTCCCCTCTCTACAAAAATAAATCTTTTTAAAAATTATGAAAAAACAAAACAAAACCCATAACTGCTCTCACCTGCATATTTACAGTCTACCAGAACTAGATTTTTTCTACTATGTATTACAGTCTAACACTTAATATAACAGAAAAATGTCTTATATCTGAAGTTTAGGGTTATGTATTAATTTCCTTATTCAATTTTGTGAGTTTAAAGTTTAGGTTACAAGTTTATCTAAAATGAAGAAAAACTATATTGTTTACAAAATTGAGTATTTCTTCCCCAAAAAACGTAACCTATTATTTGA
Organism: Mormoops blainvillei; assembly: GCA_004026545.1. Taxonomy (NCBI): domain Eukaryota; kingdom Metazoa; phylum Chordata; class Mammalia; order Chiroptera; family Mormoopidae; genus Mormoops; species Mormoops blainvillei. Next base: position 4,041 of record PVJD01001568.1, on the reverse strand, counting down.
GAAGCATATTTTATCAGGTTACAGAAAGGAGAGCTGGAAGGAAGCTTATTGATCATCTAACCCAATGATTCAACAGAAAGTCATGTTGCCTACCAGGGAACATTTGGCAATGTGTGGACACATACTTGGTTGTCACTACTGGCATCAAGAGAGCAGAGATGGTGCTAAATATCCTATAATGCATAAAATAACACACCATCCTCCACCACTACAAAGGATTAACTGGCTTAAAATGTCAGTAAAGCTGAGGTTGAGAAAGCCTCACCTAGCCTAACGATCTGAATGCTTTTAATTAATAAACAATTTTAATTTCTTCCTGGAAATATTATATAGTTGACACTTGAACATGAAGGTTAGGGGCACTGACCCGTATGCAGCTGAAAATCCATGTATAACTTTTTAAAAAAGTTTTTGTTCAGTTACTATTGTCCCACATTTTTCCCTATTGCTCTCCCCTGCCCTGAAAAATCTGTGTATAACTTTGACTTCACCAAAACTTAACTCCCCTCAGTATCCGTGAGGGATTGGTTCTAGGACCCCCCAGCAGATACCAAAATCTGCAGATGCTCAAGTCCTCTATATAAAATGGGGTCGATCAATGCCTCCAGTTAGTTCTCCACATCCATCCCACAGGTCAACTCCAAACCACAGGTCAAAAACAGTGCAGGTATCTACTGAAAAAAATCCACATGTAAGTGGACCAGTGCAGTTCAAATCCAAGTTGTTCAAAGGTCAAATGTGTATTTTCTCTCTCTCAGTAAAAAAATATATATTTAGAAAAGTACACTCCTATATTTATTTTGCCAACTGAACATACCCATGTAACCAGAACCCAGATCAAGGAAAAGAACATTATCGGTCTTCTTCGTGACCCCCTTTCTCAGCTATTTTTAGATATTCCTTGTTTCTCCTCACTAGAATTGTAGTTATATGATATTCAAAACTTTGCCTGTTTTGTTTACTATCTTGTGTACATGAAAAAACTGGTAAGCACATGAAAGATGATCCATAAATATTAAATACATGAATTTTTAAAGTGGAGGAAAAAGACATATAACTGCCTTCTTGGCCCCCTTTATCTCAATTCTAACCCCTGAGATTCCCAAAGGAACAAAGTTTGAAAACTACTCATATAAAATCCAATACCCAAACAAGATGCTATTATACTCATAGATTTTATACACATAGTTTTCAAGCTCTTTATCTTTCCACACAATGTCTGGAACAAAGTTGGTAATCATATGTTAGTTTCCTCCCTTTTTTTCTGTGCATTTCACATCCTCCTACCCCACTCAAATATAGCTACCTAAAGAGGCAATAAAGATATTTTACAAATGGAAAAGGTGACAGAGGACAGACAGTCCTTAATATTTACTCTACTTGAGCAAGGTAAAATAACTAATAGATATACATACTACGGGGACAGTAATCCTCATCAGGAGAGTCAGCACGGTCTTTGCGGTGATGATGGTTGAAGCGGTAGTCAATGCTGTCATGTACCCAGCCTTTTTCAATGAACAATCCTGGAACTTCATCTGAGAAGAGCCAGTATCTACAAATCACAACCACATATGACAGATCATGAGTACAACTACAGAATATTACTAAACATTCAAAAATATACAAATTATAAAGTAAAACAAAGAAAACCAAAATTTTTAGGATTTAACACTTGTCTAAGATCTGTAATTTTTATAACTTCTAATATTTCTTGACTTTAGATTCCATATAATGTGTGTATTTAAAATATAATACCATTTTTTGGGGCAGCTCTCTCTACAGAGCATGCCTTTCCCCACCTACTTCCCACAGGCACATTTTCCTTGCCTTTGTCTCCTAACCTCCAAGGCCTTTCTTATGCCTCTGTAATTTGTTTTCTGAGCCAGTTCTTCCACAGCTCACTTCTTCTACCTCTGTGACTTTCTAAATAAACTTTCTCTCATAGTTTGAATGAATGAATAAACAAATATAATACCATTTTTAAAAAGGTTTTATTTACTTATTTTTAGAGAGAGAGGAAGGGAGGGAAACACTGATCACTGCCTCTCGCACACCCCCAACGGGAGACCTGGCCCACAATCCAGGCATGTGCCCTGACTGGGAATCAAACTGGCGGTCCTTTGGTTCACAGGCCAGCACTCAATCAACTGAACCACACCAGGGAGGGCCTGTAACACCATTTTTAAAGACCTCTATTTGGTTCACTTTTCACCTACCACCATAATTTTATCTGTAGTATTTTAGGTCATGTCTTACTTAACTTTGTAAGCCCAGCATTTGCACACTAAATATTCAATGAATGTGTGATAAGCAATTACTTCCAAAAAATCCACGAACAGGGGAGCTTACTTATTCTTAGCACTTTAGACAGTTTCTTAACCAGTAAAATTATAAAAGCCCTACAAGATGACAAAAAATTAGGTTAAATAAGTTACCTATTATGGTTTCGATCTGTACCAATAGGTGTCCTACGCATGACTAGTTTTGCTTTGGCAATCCCCTCCTGGAATGCCTTCTCAGCGGCTGCTTTGTGTTTTCGTATTCGTTCTTCTTCAGCTTCGCGTTCTAGCTTCACTGTTAAAGACAAAAAGAATCAGCTAGATTTCTTCTAGTACATCCCACTCTTACAAATTAAGTAACACAGGGAATGAAAAGTGCCTGGTATAAAGTACATTTTCGTCAAACCTTAGTCTCCTTCCCCTAATTCTAATCTGTTATAAGAAATGACATGTAAAGGTAGCAATTTCTATCTGATCCTCCCACCTGCTTTGAATTTTGGTGTTGTCTCAGCCATCAACTCCATACAAAATCTTGTCTCTTTAAAATTTAACTTATTAATTTTAATAATGACATTGATTTTATTTTATTCATAATTTAAAATTCCTTAAATGGAATTAATTGAAACACCTTATGACAGGACCAGTCATTGGATCCTCAAAATGACTGGGATGAATATGAATAAAATAGCTATTTTAAAATAAAACATACTTCAGTCTTGAGGAATTTTATAGTTTATTAGCCTTGGGATAAGCAAAAAGAACTGAGAAAGCAAGGGCAGGATAGCACTTGAGGAAAATAACAATTATTGCATACTAAATGCTAAATTTAGTTTCAGAGGTTATTTTTCAAATTAGCACTGTTAAGGACCCCCCAAAAAAGTTTTAATTAGTTTATGTCTGATCATTCATTATATGGGTTTATTCTATCCAGATAGAAATCTCACTCAACAACAAAAGCCCAGTTATCTTGCCTTTTAAGTTTTTCCATAACCGTCACAAATTTTGATACAAAGAGCTGCTATTTACAATGCCAGAATTTTTAACCCTGACCTCTACTATGACAACATCTTCAATACTTTGAGAATCTGGAAAATGCATCAATCTAATAATACTCTTTTTAAAAAGTTAAGACAAATCTCATTTACTTAAAACCACCATGGCATGTTACCTTTAATAAAGTTTTCTAGCCTGGATGGAATTATGTTCGCAACAATACAGTAGAGATCAGTACACAAAGGTAAATGATAAAGAGTGATGGCTGAATCACAATAAAGAAAAAGCTCCTTCTCCTGCAGCTACAAATAAAAAAGAGTTGAGGGAAAGTAATCAAAAGACAACCAAATTTAGTTTCAGCAATTAAAACATTGAACTAGACATTGAAAGATCTGAACTCTACTATTCAAATGCTGGCCTTGATAAAATATTAATATTCTTTGTCCCTTGTTTCTCTGTATCAGTAACAGAATATCACCTTGTAGCCTCTCCCCTAGCTTAAGATAAATATAACACTTCAGAAACTCAAGAAATCATTATTTCAGGTAAAATACACTGAAATGTGATATAAAAAAAGTTACTCAAGCGGGGAGAGGGAGGGGGAGAGAATAGGGAAAAGGTACGGGGAATAAGAAGCATAAAGGGTAGGTACAAAATAGACAGGGAGGTTAAGAATAGTACAGGAAATGGAGAAGCCAAAGAACTTGTAAGAAAGATCCATGGACATGAACGAAGTGGGGGAATGCTGGAGGGGGGGCGGGGTGCAGGG